>CAUYUJ010008335.1:538450-685709 GCA_963575745.1 Prorocentrum cordatum
GCCCTGTCCCCATCAGCATCTACGGAGGCCACCAACGAGTGTCGCAGGTGATCCCTGACCTGGAACGCAATGGCCTGCGCGATCCGAGGGTTGACGCCCCAGTCCTGGACCGCGCGCCCCCCCCCCCCCACCACCACCACCACCACCGCCAGAGGCCGCTGACTTCCGGAGGTTCGGAGGTGAGCTGAGGGAGGTGGCTGGTAACGTTTTGTTTTTTGTTGATATATATATATATATATATATATATATATATATATCAAAAAAAGGGGGGATGCGAGTGGTGGCCATGACGCGCAAGACCCAGCGCTTCGTAGAGTGGCGTGGTCTTGGGTTGCGGTGTCGGGAATGGACGATGCTGGACAGTATTCGATCGATAGTCCCTCGACCCGTGCCGCGGCCTTTGGCAATGTCCCAGGAGCGCGCCAAACTGTGAATAGAGGCGAAGCACTGAGCGCGGTAGTGCTCGTTCGCGCGATCCCCCCCACCTGCCTCAGCGCATTTGGTCACGGACTCGTCGTATGTAGTCAACGACCTCGCCAAGCTGAGAGCGGGGATCCAGACAGAGTCTCACCTAGACGTTTGGCATCAGCTGCGAGACCTTCTCAGGGCCCACCCCGAAAGTGGTCTGGTTCTCGCCATGGTAGAGAGCCACCAGAATGCCAGACATATCGAGACCAAAGGGTCGGAGCAGCTGCACACATGCATCAATGAAGTGGCTGACAGCATGGCCAGTTCGTGGGCTGATCACCTGCGAGTGCCAGAGAAGGATCGAGACCGCCGATCCTTCGGATCCTCAAACTCGGATTGTTCTCTGCATCTGCTGTGGCTCTTCTGACCACAAAGTCCGAGACCTTAAGGAATTCAGCATTCTTAGGACAGCACCAAGCACTGTGCACATCAGACTCGAAAAGATCCCCGCAGCGTCGGCAGGTGCTGTCCTGCGACAAATTGCACTCCTGCATGCGGCTCCTAGTCCAACTGCTACCTGTGGCCACAGCGCGGGGAACGCCAGCCCAAGCGCACTTGCCTTTTTCTCTTGAAACGCTTGAGGCCCCTACGGGGATCATGCAAGTCAGGCGCCAACTCGAGCCCCTGTCCGTCCCGCGAGTTTTCGGAGGCAACCTTCCAGATGCCGTCTCCAGCACGCCACTTCCGACTCTAGAAAGCATGCCATTCGGTGGAAAATGCTTTGCGCTTGGGCTTCGTCAGGTCTGGCTCGACGTCGTCGCCGGCGCTGCCGCGCTCGGCTGACGGCGGCGCGCCATGCTGGCTGACGCGCTGGTCTGTCCTGCGACGGGCCCTCCGCACTACGCGCTTAGACGCGGTTTCCACATAGTTTGGCGGCGACGTCAGCGTGGCCAAGCGCGCGGCAATCCTCCTCGCGCGGGCGCGCATTCGAACGACCTGGGCAGTGTCCACGTGCGTCAGCGCGGCCGCCATCAAGAGAGCTGCCCGACCATCCGCGCTCCCGGTGTCAAATGCAGCCATGAAGGCGACGGCCAATCGGTCCAGCACGCGCGGCCGGGCAATCTTGATGCGCTCCAGATCGACAGCGGCGGCGGACGAGGCCGAGCACGCGAACAAAATAAATGGCGCTTTGCGGCGGGGCCTCGCCGGCAACCGCTTGCACTCCGCACCAATATTGCTGACCGCCCTGAACGCTAAACACCGCGCGTACTCCGTCGCAACAGCAAACGGCAAGAAGGACCGCGAGCGAGGCGAGCGAGAAGACGTCATCAGAAAAAACGATGGCGCTCGAAGAACTGCGCGTCAAACACTCCCGACGCAACGACAACAGCGCGGAGCCTGCGCGGGATTTGCGCCGCGTCGGGGCCACCATGATTCAGGGGTTGCACCCGCTCGCCTCGATCGAAGGAGTCGCTGCCGAGACCAAGCTGGCACTTCGAGAGGGCGGCGCAAAGCTCCATCGCCACGCGCGCAACAGCTAAATCCTGAAGAGGAGTCTTCTCGAGCCAGTCAGCAGCACGGCCCCGCGAGATCCTATTCTGTCTGGCAAAATCGGCCTCCTCCTGTCCTTCTGGCCGTCTGCAGGATCCGCCGGCCCAGCGCCGCCATCGTCCTTGACAGCGTCTACGGCGTCGCCGTCGTCGCCAGTGCCAGACCCGTCCTCCATGCGTTATCCGTCTGCCCAGGCTGGGGGGGGCGCCGCCTTCCGCCGCGCCGGGCGGCGCGGCGGCCCGCGCGGCTCTCCGCCGTCAGCGGTTGACAAGAAATCGGCCGCGCGCGCGGATGAGCAATCCATGGATGCTCTCAACAAGCCCTATTTTGCACGCGCGCTCACCGATCTTGGCCCACCGCTTGCGGTTCCAAAGCATGGGCGCTGAATTGGCCGGCGCCCGCGCGAGCGCGGTCGCGATGGTGGGCGCGATCGCGCGCCGCCTCTCCAAGGCGGCCTCGTCGTCCACGCGCGTTTCCACCGCGCCCTGCGGCCTCCAACCACCGTCCAGCAAGAAGCGCAGAACTGATCGAAGAAGCCGACGCCGGCTGGGCGACCCAACAAAGACGAACCATGCCAACCCCCCGCGCCCCGCAACATCGCCGTCGCACCTGCCGGTTTTGATCCGCCGCGTTCCGCGCGGCGCGACGCGGGCCGCCCTCGGGCCCTCAAGACTCCGCTTGTCTCCGCTACGCGCGCCGTGGCGCCCGGGCCGCCTAGGCTGAGGCCCTGAAAGGCGCAAGGCCAAGTTACCTGGCGGCCGACAACAGGCAATGGGCCCTTCTGGAGGGCACCCAAGGCGCCCCGTTGCATTCAAATGGTTTCGCTGCGTCCCTTTGCTGCCTCAATGGAAAATGTCATTCTCTTCGCGGCGCAAACGCATCGCACCTCCCCCGCTGCTCACCTTGATCACGCTCCTCCGCCTCCACCGCCCCCCCCCTGCCCATCGTTGCCGCGAGCGTCGTTGCAGCTCGCTGCCCTCCGCTGCCCCCCCCCCCCCCCCCCCCGCCCCATTGCCTTTTCGAGCGCGTTGTCCGACGTGCCCCCGCGGCGTCGCATGGGGCATCTGCTGCGCGCAGGTTCGGCGGCGCTGCGGCCGCGGCGGTTGGCCGCGCAGGTCGCCCCGCAAGGCGGGGGGCGGCGGCGGTTCGCCGAGGCGCCGCAAATTTCCAAGGGCGACGTCTCGACCAGCTGCAGCGCCCGACGAAGGGCGCGCATCCAGCCGCCGAGGCGCAGCGATTTAGCACGGCGCATCATCCCAAACATAGCATCGTCAACAAAAAAGCCCCACAGAAGGGCGCGGCGCCTCCGTGGACGTCGCGCCCCGCACGCAGCTGATAACAATCACCGGATGCTGATTCAAGCGGGGCCTCGGCCGCAAACTGGGCACCGCGCCTGTCCGAGCACGCGAGGCGCGCTCGGAGGTGACGCGCGCGGCGTGCACGCCGCTGGCAAACAAAAAAAAAAAAAAAAACGATTGCAGGGCTCGCGCGACGCAGCCCGTCGCGGTTCGCCGCGACAGTTGCGGTGGCCATGCCAAATCGCACATGCGCATCGCGCATTCATCTCCGCTGCCTCGACAAGCCCTCTTGAGCCGCGCCCCCACGGACGAGAAGGCCTGCGACTGCTTTGCAGGAACAGGCTCGACGATGCCCGACGACGCGGCGGGCCCTCTGGCATCGTGGCCTGCGAGCACCTCGGGGGCCGAGTCTGCCGCTTGCCTTGCGGACATCAGCGCGGTCGACTCGTCGCAGCGCGCTGGCTCGGAGCCTCGCGAAACGCATTCGGTCCATGAGCCTTCGGCATAGGTCGCCTTCACTGCGGCTCGCTTGGGAAGTACGGGGGGGGGGGGGGGGGGGGGCGAGGGGGGGGGGGCGGGGGGCGCGGGCCTGGCCGCCGCCGGAGGAGGGGGCGGGAGGGGGGGGGGGGGGTCGCGGGGGTTCGGCGCTCGAAGTGGCCCAAGAACCATCGGCTCAGAAAACGAATGCCTTTCGAAGGCGCCAGCTGCGGCAGCGGCGCGCCGCCCTGGCTCTTCGAGGGGCCCCTGGCCGACGAGGGCGCCCCTCGCCGCTCTCGGCAGGGCCGCCCGCGAAGGCGAATTGCCCCGAAAGCGCGCGGTGCAGTCAAAGCGCCGGGAGCCGAACCGACGCCGCTGGCGCGCGCGACCCTCGCGGCCGCGCGGCCCGGCGCAGCGCGCCCTGCGTCGCGCGGGAGCGAGGGGGGCCCACGAGGCGCCAGCGCGCCCCCGAGATCCCCCAAAAACTCGGCCACCGACGGCCGCTGCTGCGGCGACGCAGGGGTCGCCGCCGTCGCGGGCCCCGGCGCCCAGCGCGGCGGCCTCCGCGAGCCGATCGATCCACCAAGGATGGGCGGCCGCGCCTCCGCCGTGGAGGCGCGTCGGCCATCGGAACCGACGACGGCCAGTGCCAACCGGATGGGCTTCAACCAAAATTGCTCGAGCCACGCTGGTTGCAGACAGAAGATGACTTAGTTACCTGGCGCGAAGAACAAAACTGGTTATCGGATAGCCAATCCTGTTCTTCATGCGAACCACCCCCGAGACTTCCCGCCAGGGGCGAGGGGGTGCTGAGTGTCAGGTGGCCGCAGGTTCTCTTTGGTGTCCTACCCGCGCTTCGGCCGACTGCCCGCCGTGACTTTCGTTCGAGACATCCTGCGCGCCGATGCGCGTCCTCAACGTTGCACCCGCTGCCCAAGGTGGTTCCAAGACGACCGAGATGACTTATGACCTCGGGCGCGACTTCTCCAACGTGCCCCCAAGACGGCCCGAAGTCGGCCTGGGGGAAAAAACAATGCGCCCCCCATGCGAAACATCAGCTGGCGAAGATGCATCCGAAGCTGCCCTGCTAGGAAGGGGGGCGGCCGCGTAGCGGGCCCCTGCGAGGACAGCGTCTCGCGACGATAATCAGGAATAATCTCGCGCGCATGAGGGATAAGGGAAGGCAGAAAACGAAGAGGGGATTTGGTTTGGAACAGCTCCATTTGGCTCCCAGTGATATCTTCGGGAGTCCGTTTATTATTTTTGGTGAACTCTGCCCGGGTGGCGATCGCAAAGTATAAGTCTGCAGAATGCGGGGCGTCCGCGTGGACTGGGGCGCCGTCTGGGACCGCCAGTTGCGGCGCAACGTGCAGCAGCGGGGCAAAGGCAAAGGGAAGGGTCACGACGTGGTCGGGGAAAGCAAGAGGCGCGCGAATCCCACCTGGCCCAACAACGGACAGTCGACGCAGCGCCGTCCAAACACGCAAGGCCTGCCAGGCATCTGAGACCTCTGCTTCAAGGCCAGACCGGGGCGCCTAGCTGGCCCCCCCAGACAGCGGGCCCTCCAGCCGGGAACCTGACGTGATGTCGCCACTACTCAACCCAGAACCCCCTGGCCATGGCGCAGACGAATGTCCCCCCGCGCTGCCCTTGCCCAGCCCGCAATGCACCCAGGACAGCGCGAGACGCCCAGCCGCATCAATGCAGCACCATCGTCGCCCTCTGTCACCCGGCGGCCCTAGGCGCCGCGCGCCAACAGCCCCTGCGGCGCGTGCCACTTTTCCCTTTCACTGGTTCCTTTCGCACCGTTTTTGTACCGACTAAGTGCCCTGGCCGCGTGTGATGCACACCGGCAGCTCGCGGCTCCCTTCGGCCTCGGCCACTTTTCTTGAACAGCTTCCGCGCCGACCAAGTGCCCCCAGCCCTAGCCCACGCTGTCCACCCTGGCAGCGCGCGGCCTCGCGGCCTTGGCCACAGTCTTGTTCCAAACACGCCCGCTCCGCTGCCCCATGCTGGGCAGCCATGGGCGCGCTTCAGCTACCCTGGCCCGCCGACCGGGGCAGCCAGCGCGCAGACGTTCGCAGCAGCGCACTGCGCGGGCCGCCTGCTCACCGCTCCGGCGGGCGCTGGCGCTGCCGCCCCGCCTGCGGGGATTTCCCTGCAAGCGGGGTTTTCCTCTTCCTCGCCCTCTCCTCCCCCCTCCACCGTTTTTTGTTTCCCCCTCCCTCCGCGCGCCGCCATGGCGCTCGCGAGGCTGCCGCAGTTTGCAACCTCCCTGCGTGGTTGGGCACTTCGGTTTGGTCTTGCCGCCCGTTCCCACCCACGGGCCCAGCATTCTGCCGATTGCAGTCCAAACCTAAAATGCTCGCGAACTTGCCGTACCTTGTCACGTGCAACCCACCTTGGCGGCCTTGCTGCCCTCTTTTTGTCGTCCAAGCACCTCGCCCACTTTATCGGCAGCGTCACTGCAATAAATACTTGTTTTGCACGCAAGGGGCCCGTCATCGCCGGTGGGCGTCCTGGCGCCGCGGCCGAGAAACTGCCATGGATCCCGTTGACGGGGCCGGCCGCGCCAGCACACTCAGGTGAAAACTCTTCCACCTCTGACTGGCCTTTCCTTTCCCCCCCTCTCAGCGGCCGCCACCTCTGCGTACCCTCGTTTAGTTTGCTCTAGCGCTGGTGCAGCCAACTCTGCCTCGCCGCCGACGGAAAAAATGTCGTGCGTCTCCGTGCGTGGCGCGGGCGCGAGGTGTGCAAATTGCTGCGAGTGGCCGCGTGCCGCCGCCCGGGCGTTGGGGCGGGGTAGAAGTACTGGGTTCTCTCCTTACCAATGTTTGTCCGAGTAATGCACCAAACGGCGCTTTCCTTCGTGAGCCGATCGCGGCAGTCCCGCGAACTGGTGGCTCGCCGAATGTACCAGCCCAAACGGAGGTGTGAGCCGCTTACATCAGCCCCTCGCACTCCTGCCCCGCCCGCCCGGTGCGTGTTCGGGCTTCCGACTGGAGCTGGGCCGGAGGGCCAGGTCGAGTGGTTCGGCCCGCTCCCCGTTCCACCGGATTCTGTTCGCAGTGGCCCAAAAAGCCCATGCGGTCACTCGGGGCCGGCACAATCGTTTCCCTTGTCCTCCTCCTCCTCCTCCTCCTTCGCCTCCACCTCCTCCTCCTTATTTTCCTCTTCCTCCTCATCATCATCCGCATAATCAAGTATCAGTATCATTATCATCGTCATCATCAACATCATCATCATCATTACAATCCATCACCATCACCATGACCATCAAAATCATCATCATCAGCAGCATCAACATCAACACAACAACCACCACCATCATCATGATCAGCATCAACATCATAATCCTCAACATCACCATCATCATTAACAACATCATCATCGACATCATCCGCATGTTTTTTTGCGCAAATCACCTATGTTCGCCTGAGGTGAAACAGCCCGATATCGTTGAACAACCGGCAAGATGCGATACGAAATCTCCTTGAAACGCATCGGCTCCAACCGTGAGGAAAATGACACCTTTCACGACGTAAGCCCTGCAACGGCAAGATGCGCCTGTCACGGAATACATCTTGGAGGTTTTTTTCTTCCATTCGTGAAACACTCAAATAAGAAACAGCGCAGCAAACAGACCCGGAGCGCAACGTGCACCGACCTGCAATAGGCAAACACACGCCGCGGACCTTGGCCTGGGGAACAAACTAGCACCACTCAAGCACTGGCCTGTGGAACGTTGAAGCTGGACAAAGGAGGAGAGGGAGAGGCGAAAGGGGGGGGGAAGAGGCAATCAGACAGACGGCGACGGGGGGGCTGAGGGGGAGAGGAGCGGGCGAGAGGACGCCGCGCACCAGCGCGCGGGTTAAACACGCCTGCGGCTGCGTTCCACGCACCACGCGGGAAGGACAGAAGCGGAAAGAAGAGGAGCAAGCGGATAGGGAACGACGACGACCCGACCAGCAGGACGGAGACGAGGGAGGACGAGGGGGAGGAAGGGAGGGGGGGAAGAGAGAGACCACAATCCAGCCGTCAACACCATCTCGCGTCGAAAAAGCGCGTGAGAAGAGCATGGACGGCCACCCCGGACTTGCACCACGGTTCGAGCGCATCGTTGACAGTAGTGGCATTCGGAACTGTTCGCCCACGGAAGTGGTTCGAAACACAATGAACAGCAAAAGTTGCAAGAGCATGTAACAACACGGTAGCGTCGTCAGCGTGCCCTATACACAGAAAGGTGTCCAGGGATACCTCTGCAAGCCGCAGGAAACGACACTTCAACCGAATAGCGAGAGGGCAGCGCGCGTAATGCTCAATGCAATCACGCGCTGTGCTAGAACAGCCGAAGCAGCACGCTCCTTCTTGTTGAAAGCTCCTGGCGGTGCACCAGCCATTCCATCGAACCCTAAAAAACGGCGGACGTGACCCGCGGAGGCACGAGCTTGCATAGCCTGGCGAAGATGGTCGGCACGGCGGGCCAGAGTCCCAACTAGTGAAGACGTACTCCACCTTGAAAAAATATGCCTATATCGAGTCTCCACCTGCGCCCGCCTGGCCGGGTGCGCGCGGAGTCCTGCGTACAGATCGCGCTGCACTATGGCATAATCGTCAGCATCATCATCATCAGAATCATCATCAGCATCATCATACTCATCGCACCAGCTATCCAGGCCAGGAGAGCTTTTTGTGTGTCTCTGGCCAGGCTTTCGAGCAGGCAGGGCGGCATTCGCTGAACTCGGAGGGGGAGAGGGAGGGACGAACGCCGACACGGCACAGACACACACAACACACACACGGCTAACGAGGAGGAGAGAGGAGAAACCCACACAACCCCTTGCGGGCTCCTGGCACCAGCCGCTGATTAATGTAATATCTGACGCAGGCGGCAGAGGCGATTAGAATCAATACTGTTCTTCAGTGCTCGGGCAAAGGCGTGGCAAAACCGAACAGGGTAGGGCTCCGCAACTTTTGTCCACAATTCGCCCGAACTCTGGTCGACTCCAGTCAGCACGATGTGGGGCTTATTCGAGTGACTGCAGATGCCTCCCCTCCCTCGACAGAGTGGAGGGAGGGATATAGAGAACGATGGAGCCCAGACCTGGACGCGGGTCCGCTTGCGCCACCTGGCGCCAAACCCGCAGTAGTCTGTCGTGCAATTGTGGCTGGTCTGGTCTTTAAAGAGCCGCTGAAGCGAGGGGGCCTGCCACATCCAGCTGGACCCAGGATTCTCCAGGGCAACTGCGGTGCCCACTCGGATGCAGGCGCGGATGACTCGCAGGCTAAACTTAAGCTGAGAGTTGCCCCGCTTGCAGGCCTTAGAAGCCTGAGGGTCGAGGTTAGGGAGGCCCCAAAGGTGGGCGGAGTCGCGGAGGCGGCACCAACTTGAACCCAGAGGCCCGCGGCGCGCCTGGGACCAGGTGCAACGGGGAGTCCCAAGCCACACCGATACTGCAACACCACTGGAGATCCAGCCCAAGATAGTGGACTGGACCACGGGGCGACTCAGATCAAACCAGGGCTGACTGATTATAGCTGCTGATACAACGCCAAACCCTAGAGAACGCATGGCCTTGGACAGGCCGGCTTCGCCGGCGAACAGCTCAAGAAAAACTTATTTTTTGCTCACGGAGCTGCTGCGAAGCGCCTGCCTGAGCGCACGCCGCAGCCGGGCCCGCACCTCCAGGTCGCCCAGGGTCGTGGCGGAACCGGAGGGAGCGGCCGTCCGAGGAGGAACGCGCTCTCGAGGCCCTCCGACACGCGGCGGCCGTGCTCCACGATCGCCGCCGGGGCCTTGTGGAGCTCGGCGAGCGCCCGAGCCTCCTTGCCGCGCCGCTTGAGCATCGAGTCGCTGCGCCAGCGGCCCCGACCCTTGACCTCCAGGACGCTCCGCGACTTCAGCAGGAGGTCGTGCGAGGCGCCGCCGTGCCGGAGGCCGTGGGCGGTGATGCCCATCGCGCTGAGCCCCAGCGCCGCGGCCGACGCCTGCAGCTGGCCCGACAGGTCGCCTGGCGGGAAGCTCCAGAGCCGTTGGTCTGCTCGTCGGCAGCGCGCCTTCAGGGCCAGCGGCGACTGGTGCGGGAAGCCGAAGTCGCCCAGCACCGCGCTCTCGTCGCAGGCCCCCACCTTCGTCGGCTTCTCGAGCTCGGCGGGGCCCAGCAGCAGGGCCCAGTGGGCGGCAGTTGCCCCTGCAGCAGCCACTGGAGGGACCAGCTGCATCGACGTCAGCGCGTCGCACTCCCCGGGCCTGAGGCACGCGTGGAACGAGATCAGGGTGGCGATCGCGTGCTCGATCAGGTTGTTGGCGAGCATGTGCCCCGCCAGCGCGGCTACCAGCACCCAGGGAACTAGAAGGCGGGTCTTCCGGGGCACTACCTTGCCCCAGCCCGCCAGCGCACGGCTGGCCCGGGGCAAGCTGAGGTGGCCGTAGCGGCCAACCTCGGGGTAGTAGAACTTCACCGCCGCCAGGGTCTTGCTCGCCACGTCCCCGGCGCACCCCAGGAAGAAGAGCCTGTCCGTGTAGAGCGCCAGCCCTAGGTCGAGGCCGCAGTGCGAGCCCCACTCGACCATCGACTCGACCGCCCACTCCAGGAACGCGCGAACCTTCGTGAAGTAGTCCTTCTCCGTCGGGCTGGCGATCGAGCGGCTCTCCAGGTAGGCGGGCTGGAACGAGGCCGGGGGGGGCTCCGAGCTGGGCGATGATCGCTGGCATCGGGTCCTCCTCGCCCGCGCAGCCGTCGCTGAAGGAGCCGCCAGGTGGGCCATCCAGCCCCCCGCCGCCGCCGCCAGGGCCCTGTCCTCGTAGGGGGCTGACCGCCTCGAGGTCGGGGAAGCGCGGGGCGGACGGAATGACAGGGCAAGGACCAGCATCGCCAAGAACTGGGTCGAGAGTCAAAGCGCAAACCTCTCGAAGGACGCCCCGAATCTGGAAGGCGGCGGAGCGGCCCTTACCCGCGGCCAAGGCGAGGCCCACGTTGTCGACGAGGGCCGGGATTCGAGTCCCGAACGCTTTTCGGCCCCGAAGGGTGCGCCGGAGGGCGTTCGACAGGGCGAGGCCCTCGAGGCGAAAGATGTTCGCTGGAGCCCGCCAGGGGATGGACTCCACGATGTGCCAAGCCTCGGGGTCCGTGAAGGACGGGCCCACCATGCCGTAGGCCCTCCTGCACTCGTCGGCCTGGCGCAGGCTGTCGGGCAGGTCGTCCTCCACCAGTGCGTCGTGCAGCTCGAAGGCGTGCGCCCGCGCGGCGGCCGCTCCCTGCTTGCAGCGCCACTTCTCAGCCGTGCGGCCCCAGCGGCCAACCAGCTCGGGAGGCGCAGCCCGCGCGCAGACGCCGCAGCCCCAGTGGGAGGCGTCCGAGGCCGTCACGTTGGGGTACCACTCGGCGTCGGTGTGCGCCACGAAGAGCGGGGGGAGGTTCCTGACCTGCCGGAGCTCCCACGCCACGGAGTCCCAGATCGCGCCGACCTGGTGTTGGTGGGCCTTGATGAAGGCGTAGACGGTGTTGAGGGTGTTCTCGTGAACCAAGATGCCCTGGTCGTCGAAGCTGGTCGTCGCCCGCCTGCCCGCGGCGGCCACCCGGCTGCAGGGGGTGCCAAGCACCATGAAGTTGTCAACGTAGCCTGCCGCCTGAAGCGGGCGGGTCGGCCCGAGGGGGCTGGCTGCGGCTCGATCCTTGACTAGGACGTCCGCGTTGAGCCCACCTCGAGCCAGGCCCTCCTCGGTGACCAGCTGGCAGAGGTGAAGCGCCCAGCTCCAGCCCATCGGCAGCACCGTCAGCACGGGGGTGAGGAGAGCTAGTGGCGGCCGAGGGCCGCTCACCACCAACCTCAGGGCGGCCAAGGGCGCCTGCTCGAACCGGGGGTAGCCTGAAGTATGACCCCAGCTCTGGAGGCACAGCGACGGCGTAGAAGGCGTTCTGGATGTCGCCGACCGAGTACCAGACCACGTCGCACTCGCTGGTCTCCATCTTCGCGAAGGCCGAGGCTGAGGGCAGGTGCGTCGACGGCGGCGGCTCGAAGTCGCAGTTGGCGAGACGAGTGTCGAAGATGATGCGCTGCTGGCCAGATTCTTCTTGACAAAGAACAGACCCACGGTCGCGCCTGCCGTCATGGGCTCGAGGCGCGCCATTCCGTGATCCAGCATCCCCTTGACGAAGTCGGCGTAGACGCGCTGGTTGCGGAAGGCGGGGTCGATGTAGGGGCGGAGAAGTCCGAGCTCAGACCGAATGGCAGCTGCTGCCGCCGGAGGTCGTCGCATCTTGGCCGCCAGGTCCCTCCACCAAGAAGGGTGCTCGGCGGCGAGCGCGCTGGCCAGGTCGACAGGCGTGGCGCCCGCAGCCGGCCAGGACACGAGGTCCTTGTTGTAGGGCACGACGGTGGTATAAGTTTCGCCGTGAAGAACGGCGGAGCCGCAGAGCTCACGAAGGCCCCCGCGGGGGTGGAGATCGGCCGGGCAGGCGCCCACGGCGGCGCAGCTGTGCTCCAGGTGCTGGAGGCTCAGCTGCTGGACGGCGGTCGGCGCGCCGACCGACTCCTCACCGCGTCCAGCGAGCTGGTTGAGGGAGGCGATGCCGTCGTTGGCCCAGCGCAGGGAATGGCGACGGCGGCGGCCGCGGCGGGCGACGGCGCGGCAGCCGCCCAGGCCGGGGCCAGGAGCTTCAAGAACATGAAGAAAGGGTAGCGGGAAGACGTCGCGCTGGCGAGACATCCCGAGGTGGCTGAAAAGTCGAAGGCCTGCCAGCCCGGAGCCAAGGAGCAGCAGGCAGCCTGATCTGCGACGGGCGGGCCTAGGGTCACTCCTGGCCGCCCTTAGCCCTTCCTTTGGGCTTGGCGAGGGCGCGCTCCTCTCTGGCCTTCATGCGCCCCTTGGCCACGGCGTTCTCGTGCGCGACCTGCTCGCTGATCCAAGTGCTGAGCGCCGGCGCCGCCATGAGGCCACGGGTCGACGCCATCCCCGTGAAGCAGTAGTACTCGTCGTGGCCGTCTGACTCGCCCTTCTTCGTGCCGAAGAGCAGGTCGCGGCGGATCTCCCCGCGTGCCTGAAGCTGACGACCGACGAGCTCCAGGCAGGCGAGGTTGCTGATCTCCAGCTGGTCGTAGCACGGCGCCGCCTCGAAGATCTTGCTGTCCTCCAGGTGGTTCGAGACCGTGACGTCCTCGAGGCCCCGGCGTCTGTTAGACTTCCACTGCGCGTGATGGCCCATAGCGCTGCCGCCGTTCTCCAGCATGAAGGTCGCCACCCAGTGCACTGCGCGAGGGCCCGGGATGGGCCAGTCCCCCCACATGGTCGGAGCCAGGAGGGCGACGCCCGCTGCGAAGGACCTGTGCCGCTTCCCGTTGATGTCGTAGGCGACGGCCAGCGTCCTGCAGTCGTCGGCCACACTGCCGGCGGCTCTGGCGTCGGCGAGGCCCGGCGCGGCCCCCGCAGCGGCAGCGCCTTGCCCAGGGGCGCCGGGCCCCGCCAGCGCAGCAGCGAGCCCGGCGTGCCCGGCGGCTCCGTCTGCCGGGGCCGCGCCAGCGGCGGCGGCGGGGGCTGCAGCCGGCGGGGGGGCGGCCAGCGCAGCCGCTCCAGGGGCGGGCGCGCCGGCAGCCGCCGGCGGGCCGTGAGCTCCGCCACCACCAGGGGGGCGAGCGCCCAGGAGCGCAGCCAGACCGCCGGCCGCTCCAGCACCGACAGCCGGGGGCGCGGCGGCCTGGCCTGCGGCCGGGGGCCCAAGCGGGACCACCGCTCCGTGGGCGCCGGCAGCGCCAGGGCCGGCCGCGGCGGCGAGCTGCCTGTCGAGCTCGCGGATGAGACCCTCGGCCCTCGGGACGAGGTTGAAGAACTCCTGGGCTGTTAGCGGCCGCTGGAAGTCGTACAGCGCCACCCCGCCCAAACCTGCCGGCACTGCCCCGCCAGGTCCGCATCGATACCAGGCGGCGATGTCGTCGTTGTCGTCCGTGAAGTGCTCAATGAACAGGTCGAAGTCGGGCGAGACCACGGCGGCGTGCATCGGCTGCACCTGGCTGACACGGACAACGATGCGGCGATGGAGCAGAGGAACGCCAGGAACGTCATAGCAGACCAGCAGCTCATCGCCGACATTCATCAGGCAGCCACCAGCCTACCCTTGCCACCTGGAAAGCGTCGACCCACCTGGGCGCTATTGACAGGGGACGGGCTGCCGTCCTCCAGAGCCGCGGGCACCGCTGGGGGACCAGCCGCCCGCGCGCCTGAGAGCAGGCGCCGCACCTGGCTGCGAAGCGCAGCCCCGCAAGTAGTGACGGCCTCCCAGAGCAGGAGGGTGAAGAACCCGACGCCGAGCTCGATGCCCCACTTGAAGCCACCCTCCTCCGGCTTGGGGCAGGCCAGGCAGGGATCGGGGCAGACCTCCCAGGCCGGGAGCGGGGCCGCCGGCAGGCACCTGGCGATCTCCGCGCAGAGGTCCGAGACCTGCGCGGGGGCGGGCGGCGCGGCCGCCGGGCAGCTCCGCGCCGGCGGAGCGGGCGCCGGTGCCGCCCGCGGCGGCTCCGGCACGGGCAGCGCCGCAGGAAGCGGCGCCCACCGCCGCGCCACCCAGGCGGCGAGGAGGTGGAAGGCGATCAGCCCTCCCCCGCGGGCAGCAACGCGCATGCGGGCCCCGAAGGGGGCTCGGCCACCTGAGGCGCACACAGAAAAGGCTTGAGCTGGGGCGGTTTCGGAGAACCCGCGCGGCCTTCAACGCCCCAGCGATTATTGTTCGAAAACGGGCCATCATATTGATCAGCATCATCAGCATCATCATAATGTTCACCAGCATCAAGATCGTCATCAGCATCATCTACATCATCAGCATCACCATCATCATCATCATCATCATCATCATCATCATCATCATGATCATCATCATCATCATCATCATCATCATCATCATCATCATCATCATCATCGGCAGCATCATCATCATCATGATCATGATCATCATCATCATCATCAGCATCATCATCATTGTCAGCATCACCATCACCATCACCAACATCACAATCATCATCACTATCATCATGCTCATCATCATCATCCCCATCGTCATCGTCACCATCATCATCACCACAAACACCACCATCATCAGCATCATCACCACCACAACCACCACCACGACCACTACCTCCTCCTCTTCCTCCTCACCAGCATCATCATCATCAGCAGCATCACCATCAGCATCATCACCAGCATCATTATCATCGTCAGCAGCATCATTATCACGATCATCATCATCTTCCATCAGCACCACCAGCATCATCATCATCATCATCATCAGCAGCATCACCAGCACTAGCATGAGCAGCATCATCATCATAATCATAATCAGCATCATCATCACCACCACCATCAGCATCATCATCACCATCAACACGAGCACCTTCACTAGCGTCATCATCCTCAGCAGTATAAGCAGTATCATCATCATCAGCATGATCAGGATCATCATATCATCATCATAATCATCATCATCATCATCACCATCGTCATCATCATCATCAGCATCATCATCTAAATCATCAGCATCATCAACGACATCATCACAATCACCATCGCCACCACCACCAGCATCATCATGCTCATCAACATGCTCATAATCATCGTCATCATCATCATCACCGTCATTCTTATCATCACCACCACCATCATCATCATCATCATCATCATCAGCATCAGCATCAGCAGCATCATCATCACCATCAGTATCACCATCATCATCATCATCATCATCATCACCAGCATCAGCATCATCAGCATCCTCATCCTCATCTTCCCCGTTTACTTCCAGGGCTGCAGCGCGGAATCCCAGAATCGGGCATGCCAAGACCGAACTCTAATCGGATTGCGACCCTGGCTCTGGTTCAGGCAGGGTCGTGAACCCAAGGGGGAACCTTCCCGCCCTGAGGGCGCTGATCATCTTCTTCCCCCGGGTTCCAAAACTGTCAGGTCGACACACTTTGCCGAATTGAGCGAATTTGCTCCCGTGCCCGCGGCCCTACACAGCTGGCCCCATTCAAAAGTCTGGCGTGTGAGAGGGATCGATGCCCGCGGGGGCCTTAGAGCACGGGGAGGCTAACCAACCACACATTCTGAGTTCAGCTGACGGGCGAGTGAGACACCTGAGGCACTCTATGCTTTTGGTATCATGCCGAACTTGATGGGGCGACTCCATCTTAGCCTCCTCCACCTTGACAGCACGCTCATCGAGCTGGGGCCATACAGTTTAGGGCCCCTCGACGCGATGTCCAGGGCCACTGCAACAAGATGCTTTTGGACCTTCAGGGTCAGCTCGTCTAGACGCGCAACCTCATGGAAAGTATGACCAGGCATCTGCCACTTCTGAGCTCCACACTCTGCCTCTTGGACGGTAGCTCCATTGGCTAACCACAACTGCAAGGGTGGGCCTTCGACACGCTCTGGGGCTGGGCGTGTGTGGCCTCTTCCTCCTCCTCCTCTTTTTCCTCCTCCTCCTCCTCCTGTCCTTCCTCCTCCTTCTCTTCCTGCTCCTCCTCTTCTTCCTCTCTCCTCCTCCTCCGCCTCATCCGCCTCCGCCTCCGCCAACTCCAACTCCCCCTCCGATTCCTCCTCCTCCTTCTTCGTCTCCTCCTCCTCCTCCTCCTCCTCCTCCATCTCCTCCTCCTCCTCCTCCTCCTCCTCCTCCTCCTCCTCCCTCTCCTCATCCTCCTCATCCTCCTCCACCTCCTCGTCGTCCTCGTCCTCGTCCTCCTCCTCTTCCTCCTCCTCCTGGATCGTCCTGCACTCTTCCTCCCCTCCTTCTGCCCCCCATGAGTCTCCTCCATCGTCCTGCCTCTTCCTCATCCCACCCCCCCTCATCCTCTAGCTCCTCGCCGCGTCCCCTACCTCCTTCCGCCGATGCCCCGGGGGCCACTCCCTGTCTCCTTCCTGTGCCCCCCCCACCCCTCCGCAGCGCTTCCTCCTCCTCGATGGAAGTGGGTGGCCCGGAGAGTGGGAATGGAAAGCAAAGGTGTGGACAAGCAGAAAGGGCCATAGAGGCGGAGAGAGGGTGCGCAAAGGGAGGGCGCGCACAGGAAGAAGAGCAGCGGCACCACAGAGGGGCACGCAGGAGGAACACACAGGGGTGGGAGGGCGCATGCGCCAGCGCGAGGTTGGCGCCCTCCGACTGCCGACGCGACTTTGGCCAACGGCAACGAGCGCGCAGCCAGCAGGGACCATAGAGGGAGCGAGGCAGCAGAGCGGCTCGCGGCCGCCGCAGCAGCCGCCGCGGCCGCAGCCCCCAGGGGGCGCCGACGGCGGCGGCGCCTCGGTGACCGAAGCCGAAGCGGTGGGTGGCGCGTCCTGGGAGGACGTCCCAGGTAGGCTTCAAGGCCCCGATGGTTTCCTGGGCAGCCCTCGGGCATTTCCTTCACTGAGTGGACAAATTTGCGAGTGAGAACGTGAGCGCGTTCTTTTTCGGCGTTTCGACGTTGGGCGCTCTGCTTAATGCCACTGTTTGCAGCAGTGCGTCGTCCTGTGGGGGAGACCCCATCTGCTCGAAGCAGGCGCCCCAAACAGCCAAAATCCACTCCATGGGGGGGGGGGAGGGGGGGGGGGATTCGAGGGCCCGCGCCGATCGGCAAATCAATGAATAAGGAACCGATCCCAACTTTGACGAACTGTGTTCGTCTGCTTGAGTTGAAGCCGTGGAGGCCGTGGACTCTGCAACTTGCATTGGCTGGGGCTGTCGCGGCATCAGAGAATCATGGGGCAGGCCCGACTGTCAACCCCCCAGTGATGTTTAAATGAGCATCCAGTATGTGAGATGCTCCAAGGTGCAATCCTGGGCGGCTGGAGCCCAAGACTGGAACTCACGCCGTGGGCGACTGGAACGTTCGGTGAAGCTGGCTGTAAAAACTGAGGGTTGGAACGCACCCGTCTTATCGGCATGAGCGGCTGAAACATCTCCCCTCATTAAAGACGATTTCTGGGACCACACCCTGCTTAGAGCTTTAAGGTGATCGACGCACGAACCCGGAAAAGGGATGTAGAAACGTGAAGCATGGCATCGGTTTCAAGACGTCGGAACTGGGCGACGGGCACTTACAATGCTCAAGATAACGATCGTAATGCACAGTGCCACGGGCTGTGCTGTACTGCGCCGTGCTGTGCCGTGCTGTGTTATGTTCAACGTGTCACACCGCGTTGAACCGTGCCGCGCCCTATTGCATTGTGGATCAAGCCGTCCTTGGCGTCAAAATCGTGGCCGAACTGACTTGGATCCTAAGCTCAAGCTGTCTGAACGCATACCTCGGGCTAGTTCTAGTTGAGACGCGCGGGGCGCTCGACCAGCTCGAGCTCAAGATCCCATTCAATTCCGAAACCATCGCCCGAGACATTCAGTTCCGCAGCGGGGCGAAGCGAGCGCAACCACGACAAGCGTGGGAGCAACATACGGGGCGGTCAACCAGCTCGAACTCAAGATCCGATTCAATTCCAAAGCGGGGCGAACCGATCGGGGGGGCGAATCCGACCCGAAATGAAAAACACCGGGACAACGACAAGGCCTCCGCCCGACACCTCCTCAAACAATGGAATACCAGCGTTTCGCGGGAGAAATCATCAACACATCCTGCAGAAGGAGCCGTTCGCTGCAGGCGGAGACCTCTCTCGAGATATCCCCAACAGATCCTGCAGAGCGAGCGCTTCGCCCCAAACATCCTCAACACATACTCGTGCTGGTGATCCGCCTGGGAGGCCTGGGAACGCAAAGGCCCGCAACTCGCGGGGTAAACCCTCAACAAATCCTCATGTCAGAGATACCCCTGGGCGGCGTGGAACAGACGTGAACACACGTGGGTCCTTTGCGCGCCAGGGCGGAACAAGCGTGAGAACAAGTTGCCAGCGTGAACGCACGTGGGTCCGTTTCGCCCCAAAACGGCGCAAAGGAGAAAACACGTGGCTCCTTTTCGCCCCAACGCGGAACGAACGTGTAAACACGTGGGCCCCATTCGCTACAAAACGGAACAAACGTGAATGTACGCGGGCGCCTTTCGCACCAGAGCGCAGCAAGCGTGACACTATATGGGCCCATTTCGCCCCAGAGCGGAGCAAACGTGAAATCATGTGAGTCCCGTTTCGCCCCACCGCGGGCTGAACATGAAAACGCGTGGGTCACCCCCAAGAAGCCCCAGGGTGAGTCCCCAACGCCCCAAGGTGAAACGTGCCAACTGGTGATGCACGTAGTGCCGATTCGTTGAGTTTGCTCTGTGCCCTCCCTCACACTTGGGAGGGAGGCCGCCGCCCCTGGGTGGCCAAGACGCGTGGCAGCACGTGGGCAATGTGAACTTACGTGGGACCCTTTCGCCCCAGAGCGGCGCAAGCGTGCAAACGCGTGGGTCCTCTTCGCCGCTTCGCCCCAGAAAGAGGCAAGCGTGAATTCACGTGGGCGCCTTTCGCCCCACAGCGCAACACAAGTGAAATTGCATGGGCCCGCTTTCGCCCAAGAGCGGAGCAAGCGTGAAAACGCGTGGGCCCCCTTTCACCCCAGATCGCAATAAACGTGAAAGCGCGTTGGTCACCTCCAGAAGCCCCAGGATGCCTCCCCAAGCCCCTTCTGAATATGAACCAGGCTGACTCTGGCCCAGGGTCCACATACGTACGAAGAAGAATACAGAACAGAAGAAATTGGTATCGATACAGTTGAACATCATGATGACGTAGTTCACGCCAAAATGGGTGTGAATTCCTTGTCATGTGTAGCCAGGCCCCGGTGGCCAAAAACAAACACCCGGCGGCCATGTATCCGCCGATGGACATGCAGGAGAAGAACTTCGCCAAAGGAAAGGAACAGAAAGAAGTCGGCCGTGGGACAGATGAGAACTCAACGACCAGCGATTTATAGAGGACGCAACGCCCCGGGGTGCCGACGAAGTAGTAGTGCGCGCCAAAGTCTCTGACTCCACGCTGAAGGCGCCAACCGGGGAAGGAATTAACCACCCATACCGCGGGCGTCGGCACGATCCCATGGCACGAGCACCATCCGACAGCCAGGATGAAGAATAGAAAGTGGCACAGTAGCCAACTGGGGAAGGGATAACCACCCATCCCGCGGGAGTCGGGCGGTACAGGGATGTCGAAGAGACGGTTCATGCAGGCGAACGTCGTGAAGGCCTACGCGCCCCCGATGGGGCATCATGATAAGGCAATGCTATGTGTGCGTGAGTGCCCCCGACGGGCCGGCCATGTACCCTGCCGAGAGCTGTGCTGTGCTGCGCCGTGCTGAATTGCGATGTGCCATGCCGCGATTGTGCTGTACAGCGTTGTGGATCGAGTCCTCCTTTGCATCCAAGTCCTGACCGAACCGATCTGGATTTTAAGCTTAAGCTGCCTGAACACACAGTCGCTGCCCCAGAACTAATGGACTGGGGGATATGCCAGGAGCGCCGCGGACCGTCCCAAGGGACGCGCCAGGTGACGTGCCAGGGGACGTGCCATGGGGACGCACCGCGGGACGTGCCAAGGGGACGCGCTGCGGAAGGTGCCGATGGACGTGCCACGGGACGTGCCAGAGGACGCGCCGCGCGACGTGCCAGGGAGACTCGCCACGGAACGTGCCAAGGAACGTGCCGAGCTGCAATGCTGAAAGCATCGATCTTGATGTACCGTGCCGAGGGCTGTGCTGTGCTGCGCCTTGCTGAATTGCGTGCGATGTGCCATGCCGCGATTGTGCTCTATAGCGTTGTGGATCGAGTCCTCCTTTGCATCCGAGTCCTGACCGAACTGATCTGGATCTTAAACTCAAGCTGCCTGAGCACATAGTAGCTGCCCCAGAGCTACTTCCCAAGGGACGCGCCAAGCAACGTGCCAGGGGACGTGCCATGGGCACGCACCGCGGAGCGTGCCAAGGGGACGCGTTACGGAACGTGCTGCGGCCAAGCGTTTGGCTCGAGACATCCTGCCCAAATCCTCATGCTAGACATCCGCCTGGACGACTTGGACACGTGAGAACAAACGTTTCTCTCAACACATCCTCAACACATTCTCATGCTAGACATCCGCCTGGGCGACCTGGACACGTGAAAGCAAATGGTTCGCCTGAGACATCCTCTGTGAGACGTCCGCCTGGGTCACCTGGGCACGTGAAAACAAACGTTTCGCTCGAGACGTTCTCAACACCTCCTCATGCTAGACATCCGCCTGGACGACCTGGACACGTGAAAGCAAACGTCTCGCTCGAGACATCCTCAACACCTCCTCATGATTAGACATCAGCCTGGGCGACCTGGACACGTGAAACCAAGCGTCTCGCTCGAACGTTCTCAATACATCCTCATTCTAGATGCCTGGGCAACCTGGGCGCGTGCAAACAAGCATCGCGATCGAGACTTCGTGAACACATCCTCATGCTAGACATCCGCCTGGGCGACGAGGACGCGTGAAACCAAGCGTCTCGCTCGAGACATCTTCAACAAATCCTGGCGCTAGACCTCTGCCTGGGCAACCTGGAGGTGTGAAACCAAGCGTCTCGCTCGAGACATCCTCAAGACCTGAGCACGTGAAAACAAGCATTTCACTTCAGAGATCCTCTGAATTCTGATCCCCAGGAGAGGACAAGCTATAACACAAAACAAGCGTTTCGCCAGAGACATCCTCAAAAATAATTCCGCCGGCCCTAAACGACCTCGTTATTTATTGCAAAATAATTCCGCCGGCCCTACAGCCATCGATTCCGGGGGTAAACCTCTAAAAGAGAACCCTGGGCCCCCGCTCTTTCCGGGAATAATTCCGCCAGCCCTCTCCCACCTCGTTATTTACCGCAAATCCGCCGCCCCCCTTGTGGGGCCACCAGACTGTAGGCCTAAGCTTCGCAGTTTCCTGTGCCAGTTGCAGCTTCCAGTTTCCACTGTTACAGTTCTGCTTCTTGCTGCTTGCTGTTCCTTGTTAATGGACCGCGCGAGGGGGGGGAGACCCAAAACAGGCATTTTGACCACGGAGGAACCGTATTGTCTGAATTGCTGGGGTGGGTAAAAATTGCCACCACTCACGCATATCGGCGGGGTCAGGGTCCAAAACATGATCGACCCACGAACCCGGAAAGGAATATAGAAATGTAAGACATGGCAACGTTTCAAAGACGCCTGATTGGGCGACGGGCAAATGAAATGATGAATGTATCGATCTTGATGTACCGTGCCGAAGGCTGTGCTGTGCTGCGCCGTGCTGAACTGCGATGTGCCATGCCGCGATTGTGCTCTATGTAGCGTTGTGGATCGAGTCCTCCTTTTGCGTCCGAGTCCTGACCGAACTGATCTGGATCTTAAGCTCGAGCTGCCTGAGCACGTAGTAGCTGCCCCAGAGCTGAGGAGACATGCTAGGACACGCCGCGGAACGTCCCAATGGACGCGCCAGGCGACGTGCCGGGGAACATGCCATGGGGACGCACCGCAGAGGTGCCACGGGGAGGCGCTACGGAATGTGCCAATGGACGTGCCAATGGACGTGCCACGGGACGTGCCAGGGGACGCGCCGCGCGACGTGCCAGGGGGACTCGCCACGGGACGCGCCACGGAACGTGCCAGGGAACGTGACAAATGCAATGCTGAGTGTATCGATCTTGATGTATCGTGCCGATGGCTGTGCTGTGCTGCGCCGTGCTGAACTGCGATGTGCCATGCCGCGATTGTGCTGTATATAGCATTGTGGATCGAGTCCTCCTTTTGCGTCCGAGTCCTGACCGAACTGATCTGGATCTTAAGCTCGAGCTGCCTGAGCACGTAGTAGCTGCCCCAGAGCTGATTGACAGGGGAACATGCCAGGAGGACGCGCCGCGGACCGTCCCAAGGGACGCGCCAGGCGACGTCCCAGGGAACGTGCCATGGGAACGCACTGCCGGACGTGCCAAGGGGACGCGCTACGGAACGTGCCAATGGGAGTGCCACGGGACGCGCTCCCAGGGCCACGATCCCTCGTACATCACGCTGCGTCCGCGCTCCCAGGGCCACGATCCCTCGTACATTACAATGGGGTCGCGCTCCCGGGGCCCCGACCCCTTGTAAATTTCGCTGCGTCCGCGCTCCCAGGGCCACTATCCCTCGTAAATCACGCTGCGTCCGAGCCCCCAGGGCCCCGATCCCTAATATTCTACGCTGCGCCCGCGCTCCAAGGGCTACGATCCCTAGTGAATCACGTACGTTGCGTCCGGACTCCCCAGGCCCCGACCCCTCGTAAATTACGCTGCGCCCGCGCTCCGAGGGCCACGATCCCTTGCAAATTACGCGGGGTCCGAGCTCCAAGGGATACGATCCCTTGTAAATTACTCCGCGTCCGCGCTCCCAGGGCCTCCTGGGGCATGCTGGGGCACCCAGGCCCTTCAAGTTTTGCCAAACAAGCGTTTCGCTTGAGGCATCCTCGATTGTTGGAGCGGGGGGCGCACCATCCTCGAGCGGGCACACAAAAAAACAACATGATCGACCCACGAACCCGGAAAGGAATATAGAACCGTAACACATGGCAGCGCTTTCAAAGACACCTGACTAGGGCAATGCTGAATGTATCGATCTTGATGTACCCTGCCGAGGGCTGTGCTGTGCTGCACCGTGCTGAATTGCGATGAGTTATGCCTCGATTGTGCTCTATAGCGTCGTGGATCGAGTCCTCCTTTGCATCCGAGTCCTGACCGAACTGATCTGGATCTTAAGCTCGAGCTGCCTCAGCACATAGTAGCTGCCCCAGAGCTAATTGACAGGGGGACATGCCAGGAGGACGCGACGCGGAACGTCTCAAGGGACCCGCCAAGCGACGTGCCAAGGGACGTGCCATGGGGACGCACCGCGGGACGTGCCAAGGGGACGCGCTACGGAACGTGCTGGGGACAAGCGTTTCGCTCGAGACATCCTGCCAACATCCTCAGAATTCCTGCGCGCGGGACGCGGCACGCGCAAGACATCCTCGGAATTCCTGCGAGCGGGACGTGAGAACAAGCATTTCGCCTGAGACATCCTCTGAATTCTGGACCCCCACGAGGCCCCCCACGAGGCCCCCGCTCGAGACATCCCAAAATTTTGCAAAACCAGCGTTTCGCTCGAGACATCCTCAACAAATGTTGAAACAACAAGCGTTTCGCTAGAGACATTCTGTCAAAATCCAAAGAAATCCTCGCAAAACAAGCGAATTAGTCGAGACATCCTCGAAATCCCTGCGCGCGGGACGCGGCACGCGCCAGACATCCTCGGAATTCCTGCGCACGGGGCGCTTTTCCGCGTCGCGGTCAGCTCTGCAAAACCAGCGTTTCGCCTGAGACATCCTCAACAAATTCTGAAAACAAGCGTTTCGCTCGAGACAGCCCCAACTCTGCAAAACCAGCGTTTCGCTCGAGACATCCTCAACAAATTCTGAAAAACAAGCGTTTCGCTAGGGACATCCTCAAAAATAATTCCGCCGGCCCTACTCCCGTACGTAATTTATCGCAGTATAACTTCGCCGGCCCTACAGCCGTCGAAACGGGGGGGAAACAAACTAAAAGAGAACCCTGGGCTCGAGCCCTTTCTGGGAACATTTTCACTCTCAATCCTGGAAAAACGAGCGGGCATACAAAAAATCAACATTTTCACTCTCAATCCTGGAAAAACATGATCGACCCACGAACCCGGAAAGGAATATAGAACCGTAACACATGGCAGCGCTTTCAAAGACACCTGACTGGTGCAATGCTGAGTGTATCGATCTTGATGTATCCTGCCGAGGGCTGTGCTGTGCTGCACCGTGCTGAATTGCGATGTGCCATGCCGCTATTGTGCTCTATAGCGTCGTGGATCGAGTCCTCCTTTGCATCCGAGTCCTGACCGAACTGATCTGGATCTCAAGCTCGAGCTGCCTGAACACATAGCAGCTGCCCCACAGCTAATTGACAGGGGAACATGCCAGGAGGACGCGCCGCGAAAAGTCCCAAGGGATGCGCCAGGCGACGTGCCAGGGGGCTTGCCATGGGGACGCACCGCGGGACGTGCAAAGGGAACGCGCTACGGAACGTGCCAATGGATGTGCCACGGGATGTGCCAGGGGACGCGCCGCGCGACGTTCCAGGTGGACTCGCCAAGGGACGCCCCACGGCACGTGCCAAGGGACGTGCCAAGTTGCAATGCTGAGTGTATCGATCTTGATGTACCGTGCCGAAATCTGTGCTGTGCTGCGCCGTGCTGAATTGCGATGAGTTATGCCTCGATTGTGCTCTGTAGCCTCGTGGATCGAGTCCTCATTTGCATCCGAGTCCTGACCGAACTGATCTGGATCTTAAGCTCGAGCTGCCTCAGCACATAGTAGCTGCCCCAGAGCTAATTGACAGGGGGACATGCCTGGAGGACGCGACGCGGAACGTCTCAAGGGACCCGCCAAGCGACGTGCCAAGGGACGTGCCATGGGGACGCACCGCGGGACGTGCCAAGGGGACGCGCTACGGAACGTGCTGGGGACAAGCGTTTCGCTCGAGACATCCTACCAACATCCTCAGAATTCCTGCGCGCGGGACGCGCGGCACGCGCGAGACATCCTCGGAATTCCTGCGAGCGGGACGTGAAAACAAGCATTTCGCCTGAGACATCCTCTGAATTCTGGACCCCCACGAGGCCCCCCACGAGGCCCCCGCTCGAGACATCCCAAAATTTTGCAAAACCAGCGTTTCGCTCGAGACATCCTCAACAAATGTTGAAACAACAAGCGTTTCGCTATCGCAAAACGAGCGAATTAGTCGAGACATCCTCGAAATCCATGCGCGCGGGACGCGGCACGCGCGAGACATCCTCGGAATTCCTGCGTACGGGGCGCTTTTCCGCGTCGCGGTCAGCTCTGCAAAACCAGCGTTTCGCTCGAGACATCCTCAACAAATTCTGAAAACAAGCGTTTCGCTCGAGACAGCCCCAACTCTGCAAAACCAGCGTTTCCCTCGAGACATCCTCAACAAATTTTGAAAAACAAGCGTTTCGCTACGGGCACCCTCAAAAATAATTCCGCCGGCCCTACTCCCGCACGTAATTTATCGCAGAATAATTTCGCCGGCCCTACAGCCGTCGAAACCGGGGGGAAACAAACTAAAAGAGAACCCTGGACTCGAGCCCTTTCCGGGAACAAACGAATTAGTCGAGACGTCCCGCGCGGCACGCGCGAGACATCCTCGGAATTCCTGCGAGCGGGACGTGAAAACAAGCATTTCGCCTGAGACATCCTCTGAATTCTGCCCTCACGAGGCCCCCGCTCGAGACATCCCCCAACTCTGCAAAACCAGCGTTTCGCTCGAGACATCCTCAACAAATTCTAACATGATCGACCCACGAACCCGGAAAGGAATATAGAAATGTAAGGCATTGCAACATTTCAAAGACACCTGATTGGGCGACGGGCACATGCAATGCTGAATGTATCGATGATGATGTACTGTGCCGACGGCTGTGCTGTGCTACGCCGTGCTGAACTGCGATGTGCCATGCCGCGATTGTGCTCTATATAGCGTTGTGGATCGAGTCCTCCCTGGCATCCGAGTCCTCACCGAACTGATCTGGAGCGTAAGCTCGAGCTGCCTGAGCAGATGGTAGCTGCCCCAGAACTAATCGACAGAGGGAACATGCCAGGAGGACGCGCCGCGGAACGTCCCAAGGGACGCGCCAGGCGACGTGCCAGGGGACGTGCCATGGGCACGCACCGCGGGACGTGCCAAGGGGACGCGCTACGGAACGTGCCAATGGACGTGCCGAGGGACGTGACAGGGGACGCGCCGCGCGACGTGCCAGGTGGACTCGCCACGGAACGCGCCAAGGAACGTGCCCAGGTGCATAATTGAGTGTATCGATCTTGATGTACCGTGCCGACGGCTGTGCTGTGCTGGGCCGTGCTGAACTGCGATGTGCCATGCCGCGATTGTGCTCTATATAGCGTTGTGGATCGAGTCCTCCCTGGCATCCGAGTCCTCACCGAACTGATCTGGATCGTAAGCTCGAGCTGCCTGAGCAGATGGTAGCTGCCCCAGAACTAATCGACAGAGGGAACATGCCAAGAGGACGCGCCGCGGAACGTCCCAAGGGACGCGCCAGGCGACGTGCCAGGGGACGTGCCATGGGCACGCACCGCGGGACGTGCCAAGGGGACGCGCTACGGAACGTGCCAATTGACGTGCACCGCGCGACGTGCCAGGGGGACTCGCCACGGGACGCTCCGCGGAACGTGCCAGGCAACATGCCAGGCTGCAATGCTAAGGGTATCGATATTGATGTACCGTGCCGAGGGCTGTGCTGTGCCTGGGCGACCTGGACACGTGAAAACACGCGTTTCGCTCAAGACGTTGTCAGCACATGCTCATGCTAGACATCCGCCTGGGCGACCTGGACACGTGCAAACAAGCGTCTCGTTCGAGACATCCTCAACACATGCTCATGCTAGACATCCGCCTAGGCGACCTGGACACGTGAAAACAAGCCTCTGGTTCGAGACATCCTCAACAAATCCTCCTGCGAGACATCTGTCTGGGCCACCTGGAGGCGTGAAACCAAGCGTCTCGCTCGAGACATCCTCAAGACCTGGGCACGTGAAAACAAGCAATCCACTTGAGAGATCCTCAGAATTCAGGTCCCCAGGAGAGGACAATCTACACAAAACAAGCGTTTCGCTCGAGACATCCTCAACAAATTCTGAAAAACAAGCGTTTCGCTCGAGACATCCTCAAATTTTAATTCGCCGGCCCTACGCGACCTCGTTATTTATCGCAAAAGAAATTCGCCGGCCCTACAGCCGTCAAAACCGGGGGGAAACCAACTAAAAGAGAACCCTGGGCCTTTGCCCTTTCCGGGAAAAAACAAGCGTTTCCTCTGAGACGTTCTCAAAAATAATTCCGCCGGCCTCCTTCAAACTCGTCATTTATCGCAAAATGATTCCGCCGGCCCCCTTCAAATCAAAACCAGGGGGTTGACCCACTAAAAGAAAACCCTGGGCCCGCGCCCTTTCCGGGAATAATTCCGCCGGCCCCCTTCAAATCAAAACCGGGCGGTTAACCCACTAGAAGAAAACCCTGGGCCCACGCCCTTTCCGGGAAACACGAAGGATTTGCCACATTTCTGAAATTCGGTGGCACCCCTTACGCAGATCGGCGGGGTCAGGTTTCAGAAACACAAGGAATTTGCCACATTTCTGAAATTCGCTGGCATCCCTCACGCAGATCGGCGGGGTCAGGGTCCAAAAACACGAGGGATTTGCCATATTTCTATAATCCGGTGGTACCCCTCACGCAGATCGGCGGGGTCAGGGTCCAAAAACACATGTGATTTGCAACGATCGGCGGGGTCAGAGTCCAAAAACATGATGGACCCACGAACCCGGAAAGGGATAAAGACATGTGCAGCATGGTCACGTTTTCACGATACCCAACTGGGCGACATCTCACGAAACATCCCACGAGACACCCCGCGAAACATCCCACGAGACACCTCACGAAACATTCCACGAGACACCTCACGAAACATTCCACGAGACACCCCGCGAAACATTCCACGAGACACCCCACGAAACACACCACTCAACCAAGGCGGTGTGGTCGTGCTGGGGAGTGGTCGTGCGTGCTGGGGTGTGGTCGTGCTGGGGGGTGGTCGTGCTGGGGGGTGGTCGTGCTGGGGGGTGGTCGTGCTGGGGGTGGTCGTGCTGGGGCGTGGTCGTGCTGGGGCGTGGTCGTGCTGGGGCGTGGTCGTGCTGGGGCGTGGTCGTGCTGGGGCGTGGTCGTGCTGGGGTGTGGTCGTGCTGTGGTAAGGTCGTGCTGGGGTGCGGTCGTGCTGGGGTGTGGTCTTGCTGGGGTGGGGTCGTGCTGGGGTGTGATCGTGCTGGGGTGGGGTCGTGCTGGGGTGTGGTCGTGCTGGGGTGTGGTCGTGCTAGGGTGGGGTCGTGCTGGGGTGGGGTCGTGCTGGGGAGTGGTCGTGCTGGGGTGTGGTCGTGCTGGGGTGTGGTCATGCTGGGGCGTGGTCGTGCTGGGGTGGGGTCGTGCTGGGGTGGGGTCGTGCTGGGGTGGGTTCGTGCTGGGGTGCTCCGCACCCTGTGATTTATCGATCGGGTCGTGCTGGGGTGTGGTCGTGCTGGGGTGTGGTCGTGCTGGGGTGTGGTCGTGCTGGGGTGTGGTCGTGCTGGGGGTGTGGTCGTGCTGGGGTGTGGTAGTGCGTGGGGGGGTGGTCGTGCTGGGGGGTGGTCGTGCTGGGGGCGTGGTCGTGCTGGGGCGTGGTCGTGCTGGGGCGTGGTCGTGCTGGGGCGTGGTCGTGCTGTGGTGAGGTCGTGCTGGGGTGTGGTCGTGCTGGGGTGTGGTCTTGCTGGGGTAGGGTCGTGCTGGGGTCGGGTCGTGCTGGGGTGTGGTCGTGCTGGGGTATGGTCGTGCTGGGGTGGGGTCGTGCTGGGGTGGGGTCGTGCTGGGGTCTGGTCGTGCTGGGGTGTGGTCGTGCTGGGGTATGGTCGTGCTAGGGTGGGGTCGTGCATTTCGCTCGAGACATCCTGCCAAAATTCCAGGAAATCGTACAAAAACAAACAAATTAGTCGAAACATCATCGAAATTCCTTCGCGCGGGGCGCTTTTCCGCGTCGCGGTCGGCTCTGCAAAACAAGCGTTTCGCTCGAGACATCCTCGGCAAACTCTGCGGAGCAAGCGTTTCGCTCGAGACATCCTCAACACACGAAAAAGTGGCCCGCACCCTGTGATTTATCGATCGGGATTTCAAAAACAAGCGTTTCGCTCGAGACATCCTCAAATTTTAATTCGCCGGCCTCCTTCGACCTCGATATTTATCAGGGAAAAAATTCGCCGGCCTCCTTCAAGTTGGCACCGGGGGACAGGTTTACCCACTAAAAGAGAACCCTGGGCCCGCGCCCTTTCCGGGAACATTAAGGATTTGCAGCATTGTTAAGAATTAGGCGGCACCCCTCACGCAGATCGGCAGGGTCAGGGTCAAAACATGATCGACCCACGAACCCGGAAAGGAATATAGAAATGTAAGGCATTGCAACATTTCAAAGACACCTGATTGGGCGACGGGCACATGCAATGCTGAATGTATCGATGATGATGTACTGTGCCGAGGGCTGTGCTGTGCTTCGCCGTGCTGAGCTGCGATGTGGCATGCCGCGATTGTGCTCTATATAGCGTTGTGGATCGAGTCCTCCCTGGCATCCGAGTCCTCACCGAACTGATCTGGAGCGTAAGCTCGAGCTGCCTGAGCAGATGGTAGCTGCCCCAGAACTAATCGACTGAGGGAACATGCCAGGAGGACGCGCCGCGGAACGTCCCAAGGGACGCGCCAGGCGACGTGCCAGGGGACGTGCCATGGGGACGCACCGCGGGACGTGCCAAGGGGACGCGCTACGGAACGTGCCAATGGACGTGCCGAGGGACGTGCCAGGGGACGCGCCGCGCGACGTGCCAGGTGGACTCGCCACGGAACGCGCCAAGGAACGTGCCAAGGTGCATAGTTGAGTGTATCGATCTTGATGTACCGTGCCGACGGCTGTGCTGTGCTGGGCCGTGCTGAACTGCGATGTGCCATGCCGCGATTGTGCTCTATATAGCGTTGTGGATCGAGTCCTCCCTGGCATCCGAGTCCTCACCGAACTGATCTGGATCGTAAGCTCGAGCTGCCTGAGCAGATGGTAGCTGCCCCAGAACTAATCGACAGAGGGAACATGCCAAGAGGACGCGCCGCGGAACGTCCCAAGGGACGCGCCAGGCGACGTGCCAGGGGACGTGCCATGGGCACGCACCGCGGGACGTGCCAAGGGGACGCGCTACGGAACGTGCCAATGGACGTGCACCGCGCGACGTGCCAGGGGGACTCGCCACGGGACGCTCCGCGGAACGTGCCAGGCAACATGCCAGGCTGCAATGCTAAGGGTATCGATATTGATGTACCGTGCCGAGGGCTGTGCTGTGCCTGGGCGACCTGGACACGTGAAAACACGCGTTTCGCTCAAGACGTTGTCAGCACATGCTCATGCTAGACATCCGCCTGGGCGACCTGGACACGTGCAAACAAGCGTCTCGCTCGAGACATCCTCAACAAATGCTCATGCTAGACATCCGCCTGGGCGACCTGGACACGTGAAAACAAGCATCTGGTTCGAGACATCCCCAACAAATCCTCATGCTAGACATCTGTCTGGGCCACCTGGAGGCGTGAAACCAAGCGTCTCGCTCGAGACATCCTCAAGACCTGGGCACGTGAAAACAAGCAATCCACTTGAGAGATCCTAGGAATTCAGGTCCCCAGGAGAGGACACTCTATGACACAAAACAAGCGTTTCGCTCGAGACATCCTCAACACATTCTGAAAAACAAGCGTTTCGCTCGAGACATCCTCAAATTTGAATTCGCCGACCCTACGCGACCTCGTTATTTATCGCAAAAGAAATTCGCCGGCCCTACAGCCGTCAAAACCGGGGGGAAACAAACTAAAAGAGAACCCTGGGCCTGCGCCCTTTCCGGGAAAAACACAAGGGATTAGCCACATGTCTGAAATTCGGCGGCACCCCTCACGCAGATCCGTAGGGTCAGAGATCAACATGATGGACCCACGAACCCGGAAAGGGATAAAGACATGTGCAGCATGGTCACGTTTTCACGATACCCAACTGGGCGACATCTCACGAAACATCCCACGAGACACCCCGCGAAACATCCCACGAGACACCTCACGAAACATTCCACGAGACACCTCACGAAACATTCCACGAGACACCCTTTGAAACATTCCACGAGACACCCCACGAACAGGCAACCACTCAACCAGACACGCCACGAAACATTCCACGGGGGTGCGACTGGGTGTGGTCGTGCTGGGGTGTGGTCGTGCTGGGGTGTGGTCGTGCTGGGGAGTGGTCGTGCTGGGGTGTGGTCGTGCTGGGGTGTGGTCGTGCTGGGGGGTGGTCGTGCTGGGGGGGTGGTCGTGCTGGGGGGTGGTCGTGCTGGGGGGGTGGTCGTGCTGGGGCGTGGTCGTGCCACCCCGCGAAACATCCCACGAGACACCTCACGAAACATTCCACGAGACACCTCACGAAACATTCCACGAGACACCCTTTGAAACATTCCACGAGACACCCCACGAACAGGCAACCACTCAACCAGACACGCCACGAAACATTCCACGGGGGTGCGACTGGGTGTGGTCGTGCTGGGGTGTGGTCGTGCTGGGGTGTGGTCGTGCTGGGGTGTGGTCGTGCGTGCTGGGGGGTGGTCGTGCTGGGGGGTGGTCGTGCTGGGGGGGTGGTCGTGCTGGGGGGGTCGTGCTGGGGTGGTGGTCGTGCTGGGGTATGGTCGTGCTGGGGTGTGGTGGTCGTGCTGGGGTGGTGGTCGTGCTGGGGTGGGGTCGTGCTGGGGTCTGGTCGTGCTGGGGTGTGGTCGTGCTGGGGTATGGTCGTGCTAGGGTGGGGTCGTGCATTTCGCTCGAGACATCCTGCCAAAATTCCAGGAAATCGTACAAAAACAAACAAATTAGTCGAAACATCATCGAAATTCCTTCGCGCGGGGCGCTTTTCCGCGTCGCGGTCGGCTCTGCAAAACAAGCGTTTCGCTCGAGACATCCTCGGCAAACTCTGCGGAGCAAGCGTTTCGCTCGAGACATCCTCAACACACGAAAAAGTGGCCCGCACCCTGTGATTTATCGATCGGGATTTCAAAAACAAGCGTTTCGCTCGAGACATCCTCAAATTTTAATTCGCCGGCCTCCTTCGACCTCGATATTTATCAGGGAAAAAATTCGCCGGCCTCCTTCAAGTTGGCACCGGGGGACAGGTTTACCAACTAAAAGAGAACCCTGGGCTCGAGCCCTTTCCGGGAAAAACACTGGGGATTTGCCACATTTCTAAAATTCGGTGGCACCCGTGACGCAAATCCATAGGGTCAGGGTCGAAAAACAATCAAGTCCCGACACTGCTTCACGGCGGCGCCCAGATCTCATGATTTAGCTTTTGCATCTCCCATTATCCGAGACAGGGGGCCGGCGGCATGGGGCGAAGCCCTTACGGATAATTCCGCCGGCCATCTTCCCGTCGGGTCCAGGGGGGAACATTTGAAAGAGAACCCTGGGCCCACACCCTTTCCGGGAAACACCTGATTGGGCGACGGGCAAATGCAATGCTGAATGTATCGACCTTGATGTACCGTGCCGAGGGCTGTGCTGTGCTGCGCCGTGCTGAATTGCCATGCACCATGCCGCGATTGTGCTGTATATAGCGTTGTGGAGCGAGTCCTCCTTTGCATCCGAGTTCTGACCGAACTGATCTGGATCTTAAGCTCGTGAGAACATGCTTGAGCGGTCGCCACGAGCTTCGCATTCTCCACCGAGGAGCCGCAGATCGAGCGCTGGCCCTGATGGCGGGGGCATCGCCGCACCACTGCCACCAGCATCAGTGCAGATGCAGGCCTTCTTTGACGGCACCAAGAAAGCAGAGATGAAAATATGTCTTAACAATTGCCACAACAAAACCGACGTTGCCCTTCCTGATTCTGCATCCGTGATCACTGGGTCAGTCGTGACTAACGCTGACAGCACTCGCGGCAGAGCTGGGGCGAGCAGGGCATCCAAGACCCCCACCTAATGGATCAAGAAGCTATGTTTCGAGAACGTGCTGTACGGCTCCACGGACAGACGGGATCTGCACCAAGCTGGGGAGTGCGCTACTAGGTTCGAGGCGAAGTTCAAGGATGATAAGACGAGCGACGCGCCGAGGAAACACATGAAGCGCGTGGTGGCATTCAGTAAGATCAGCCTGACGGAATTTCCACAGACGAGGTGGCCAACCATTCGGGATGCGTTCTCGGACCTCGTCTTGATCGAACTCAGTCCTCCTGATACGGTGTTTTTCTGGCTCTCGTAGAGAAGAGGGCCACCGAGCTGGCTGCAGCGGCGACTTCGAGCATGTGCATCCGCGAATCTGCATGCGTTGTTCCTTGGCCAGTCAATGGGGATCTGCATGCACCCAGTGAGGATGGTAGCTTGGCCATTTTCGACGTCCTGCATCCGAAGGCTCCTGAAGGCCAACAGGCTGGCTTGCTGAAGGACTTTCTCATCAGGAAGTTCCTGCGCCAGATCATCACGGCTACGACCGAGGCAAACGTCAACAGCACCATTGCGGCGTTCAAGAAGCTGATGGGTTTCCTGGAATTGCCGGATGAGGTGGAGATCTCCAACGAAGTTATGACGGTCTCTGATTCCGTATACGTTTCGGCCCGAGGGTTCGGCGCCCTTGTCAACATCATGGTTGGCATTGACACGAGGTTCGACTACGTGAAGGACGCGATGGCTTTGCACAAGGCAGCTGAGAAGACAGTCGTGCAATCGGTGCTGCAAGCTGTCGGGACTACTCTGAATCGCAACCCGTTCCTGAGCGACAAGATGGACATGTTGGCCAAGTGTTTCGATGACTGCATGGCTCGCGGGCCTCAGTTGCAAGTGCACGCCAGGAAGCTCTCCGACATGACCGATCAGAGCGACTGGAGTGCGTGTGCGTCGGCCTTGACGAGCTGATCCACCACAAGACGAAGCTACTCTAAGATATGCTTGCCAAGGGCGCCACGGGCAAGGATGAAAGAGGCGTGCTCTCTAACTTCCTTACGTCCGCGCAAACGCTATACCAGAACTGCTGGAAGGCGTACCCTGAGAAGCCAGAATACGGCACGTACATCGAGGGTTACAGGCACATGCTGAATTCCAAGATGAATTCAAATCTCGCAGCGGCAGTCGCGGAGAAGTGCCTCACGATCAACGAGAACGTCATGGAGTCGCTGCCGATGCTGGATGAGGTGTCTGCCATCCTGCGCGAGAAGGCAAAGTCGCTTGATTGGGGGGGGGGGGTCACTGCCGCGGATCCCATGTCAGAGATAATAATCAATGTGTGCAAGGAGCTTGCGTAGCGCCCGTTAGTGGAGGCCTACATCATCTTTGGGTTGTGCGATCGGGTCGCTCAGGTCCCGCGCGCAGTCTCGACGGTCAAAGGTGATGGCGCCAATGTTCTGGAGAAACTTGCCACATCGTTGTCATTCAGAGTCGACGTGATGAAGTGGACGTGATGCCCGACCCCAACAACCAATCGCAACTCATGTCCGACGATGCCCGGGAATTGAGCCCCACGCTCCGCTTGTCTCGCAACGTCAAGGGCCTGAATGGGGTCGCTGAAGGCGTTGGCAGTGATAGACCATGGTGCGTCCGCATGGTGTGACAAATTCGCGGGGCTGACTGGTCGCGTGCTCGTTGAGGCGGGGAGCTTATACTTCACTACGCTCAATGGTGGCGCGGCAACGTTGGTCTCCGACCTCGAGCGAAGCTACAACCAAGGTGGACGATTCGGACCTTTCGTGGGATCAGAATTTGCCACCCCCGTCGGACGGATGGGACGGTTTCGCAACTTCGTGCCAGAACTCCGTGATGAAGTGCGGCGCCGCAGAGATCCAGGCTTTGATCCAGAAAGCCAAGATCGAGATGGAGAAGAACAGCGAGGGCGTCAACGTCTTCGGCGGTAACTGCGACGACCCCGAGTGGAGCGCGATGAGGAATGCGATCCAGGCGGTTCGCATCACCGTGTCCGTCCAGAAGCTGATGGTGGCCTACACGACGGCGGACGCCGACAAGCCCCACCTGCGATCAACCACGGAGACAGAGATCCAGGCCCACGCGAGGTACGGCACTCAGACGAGCCGCCTCCCTGAGATGCTGGTGAAGCGGATGCAGGCCGCTATGAAATTGCAATCGCTAGGGTAATGACGGTATGGGATTGCAGCTGGTGCGCGGCTGTTGCCGTGCAGCACGCCGTCCTGCGTGCGGCGTCAGCGTCGGCGTGGAGGTGGAGCGCTGCAGCGGTCTTGAACGCAATATCCGAAAACAACGTTGTACGTTGCCAATTGTCGTGGCCAGCTGTGCAGAGAAAGAAACGCCACCGCCCGCCCACTCCCACATTCAGCCCGTCACGTGCTGTGTGTATCTATGGCGTGCTTGGAGAAGTGCTTCGTGTGTCCAGCTGCGTGCATCCAAGGCGTGCGTCGCGTGTAGCCAACAGGCAGAGACACCTCCTCCATAGCACCGATGCGGAAGACACGCTCCGCGTACCCCCATCAGCCTATCCAATGCCGATTGCCAGGCGGGTTGTCTTGATCATGGTCGTGGAAGGGTGTGCAGATACACGCAGGGCTGGTGAAGCAGTCGTGCCCGACAGGGGGGGTGATAATACATCAGATGGTGACGATATGAAGGAACATGCAATGGTGCGGGGAGGAGCTGGTGCCCCGCCCCCTCCTGAGCTGCCCCAAAACTAATCGACAGAAGGAACATGCCAGGAAGACGTGCCGCGGAGCGTAGGGACGCGCCAGGCGACGTGCCAAGGAACGTGCCATGGGGACGCACCGCGGGACGTGCCAAGGGGACGCGCTACGGAACGTGCCGATGGACGTGCCACGGGACGTGCCAGGGGACCCATGTTTTCAGGCTGGCCCCGCCCTGGAGCGTTGGGAACCCATGCGTTTTCACGTATCTCCCGCCCTAGGGCGTGCGGAACCATGTGTGTGCACGCTTCTCCCGCCCTGGGGCGTTCGGCACCCATGTGGTTTCGCACGTGCTCCGCCCTGGGGCGTTAGGAACCCAGGTGTGTTCACAATTGTCCCGCCCTGGGGTGTTAGGAACCGATGTGTTCATGCGTCCCGAGCCTCCTGGGGCCTCCTCGGGGGCGGGGGGGGGGAGCGAAAGGCGCTCCAATCGAGAAGAAGCAGAAGAAGGCCTCCTGAGGCCTCCTGGGGCGAACAGCACACCCCGAACACATATCCCAATACAGAACAATGCCTCCTGGGGCCTCGCGGAGCCTCCTGGAGCCTCCTGGGGCCTCATGGGTAGTTACGAACCCATGTGCTCTTGCGCTTCTCCCATCCAGGGGCGTTGGGAACCCGTGTGCGTTCACTCATGTCCCGCCCTGGGTCGTTAGGAGCCCATGCTTCACGCTTCTCCCGCCCTGGTGCGTTAGGAACCTGCACCCATGTTTCACGCTGCTCCCGCCCTGGGGCGTGAGGAACCCATGCGTTTCCACAATTGTCCCGCACTGATGCGTTAGGAACCTATGTGTGTTCACGCTTCTCCCCCGCCCCAAGGCGTTAGAAACCAATATGTTTTCACGCTTGCCCTGCCCGGGTGCGCTAGGAACCATGTGTTTTCACGCTTCTGTGGCCTCCTGGGGGGCGGAGGAGGAACGAAAAGCGCTCCCCGAATACATTTCCTACGAAAAACATGATGGACCCACGAACCCGGAAAGGGATAAAGACATGTGCAGCATGGTCACGTTTTCACGATACCCAACTGGGCGACATCTCACGAAACATCCCACGAGACACCCCGCGAAACATCCCACGAGACACCTCACGAAACATTCCACGAGACACCTCACGAAACATTCCACGAGACACCCCGTGAAACATTCCACGAGACACCCCACGAACAGGCAACCACTCAACCAGACACGCCACGAAACATTCCACGGGGGTGCGACTGGGTGTGGTCGTGCTGGGGTGTGGTCGTGCTGGGGTGTGGTCGTGCTGGGGAGTGGTCGTGCTGGGGTGTGGTCGTGCTGGGGGGTGGTCGTGCTGGGGTGTGGTCGTGCTGGGGGGGTGGTCGTGCTGGGGGGTGGTCGTGCTGGGGCGTGGTCGTGCTGGGGCGTGGTCGTGCTGGGGCGTGGTCGTGCTGGGGTGTGGTCGTGCTGTGGTGAGGTCGTGCTGGGGTGTGGTCGTGCTGGGGTGTGGTCTTGCTGGGGTAGGGTCGTGCTGGGGTCGGGTCGTGCTGGGGTGTGGTCGTGCTGGGGTATGGTCGTGCTGGGGTGGGGTCGTGCTGGGGTGGGGTCGTGCTGGGGTCTGGTCGTGCTGGGGTGTGGTCGTGCTGGGGTATGGTCGTGCTAGGGTGGGGTCGTGCATTTCGCTCGAGACATCCTGCCAAAATTCCAGGAAATCGTACAAAAACAAAGAATTAGTCGAGACATCATCGAAATTCCTTCGCGCGGGGCGCTTTTCCGCGTCGCGGTCGGCTCTGCAAAACAAGCGTTTCGCTCGAGACATCCTCGGCAAACTCTGCGGAGCAAGCGTTTCGCTCGAGACATCCTCAACACACGAAAAAGTGGCCCGCACCCTGTGATTTATCGATCGGGATTTCAAAAACAAGCGTTTCGCTCGAGACATCCTCAAATTTTAATTCGCCGGCCTCCTTCGACCTCGATATTTATCAGGGAAAAAATTCGCCGGCCTCCTTCAAGTTGGCACCGGGGGATTAGGTTTACCAACTAAAAGAGAACCCTGGGCTCGAGCCCTTTCCGGGAATAAGTGTTCCACCTGAAACATCCTCTGAATTCTGGTCCCCAGGAGAGAAACAACACATGACACAAATCAAACGTTTCGCTCGAGACATCCTCAACAAAGTCTGAAACATGATCGATCCACGAACCCGGAAAGGAATATAGAAAAGTAACGCATGGCAACGGTTTCAAAGACACCTGATTGGGTGACGGGCAACTGCAATGCTGATTGTATCGATCTTGATGTACCGTGCCGAGGGCTGTGCTGTGCTGCACCGTGCTGGATTGCGATGTGCCCTGCCGCGGTTGTGCTCTATAGCATCGTGGATCGAGTCTTCCTTTGCATCCGAGTCCTGACCGAACTGATCTGGATCTTAAGCTCGAGCTGCCTGAACACATAGTAGCTGCCCCAGAGCTAATTGACAGGGGGGGCATGCCAGGAGGACGCGCCGCGAAACGTCCCAAGGGACGCGCCACGCGACGTGCCAAGGAACGTGCCATGGGGTCGCACCGTAGGACGTGCCAAGGGGACGCGCTACGGAACGTGTCAATGGATGTGCCACGGAATGTGCCAGAGGACGCGCCACGCGACGTGCCAGGGGGACTCGCCAAGGGACGCCCCACGGAACGTGCCAAGGAACGTGCCAGGTTGCAATGCTGATTGTATCGATCTTGATGTACCGTGCCGAAGTCTGTGCTGTGCTGCACCGTGCTGAATTGCGATGTGCCATGCCGCGGTTGTGCTCTATAGCGTCGTGGATCGAGTCATCCTTTGCATCCGAGTCCTGACCGAACTGATCTGGATCTTAAGCTCGAGCTGCCTGAACACATAGTAGCTGCCCCAGAGCTAATTGACAGGGGACATGCCAGGAGGACGCGCCGCGAAACGTCCCAAGGGACGCGCCAGGCGACGTGCCAGGGGACGTGCCATGGGGTCGCACCGTAGGACGTGCCAAAGGGACGCGCTACGGAACGTGCCAATGGATGTGCCACGGAATGTGCCAGGGGACGCGCCACGCGACGTGCCAGGGGGACTCGCCAAGGGACGCCCCACGGAACGTGCCAAGGAACGTGCCAGGTTGCAATGCTGATTGTATCGATCTTGATGTACCGTGCCGAAGTCTGTGCTGTGCTGCACCGTGCTGAATTGCGATGTGCCATGCCGCGGTTGTGCTCTACAGCGTCGTGGATCGAGTCCTCCTTTGCATCCGAGTCCTGACCGAACTGATCTGGATCTTAAGCTCGAGCTGCCTGAACACATAGTATCTGCCGCAGAGCTAATTGACAGGGGGACATGCCAGGAGGACGCGCCGCGGAACGTCTCAAGGGACGCGCCAGGCGACATGCCAGGGGACGTGCCATGGGGACGCACCGCGGGACGTGCCAAGGGGACGCGCTACGGAACGTGCTGGGGACAAGCGTTTCGCTCGAGACATCCTGTCAAAATCCTCATTCTAGACATCCGCCTGAGCGACCTGGACACGTGAAAACAAGCGTTTCGCTCAACACATCCTCAACACATTCTCATGCTAGACATCCGCCTGGGCGAACTGGACACGTGAAAACAAGTAGTTCGCTCGAGACATCCTCAACACATCTTCATGTGAGACGTCCGCTTGGGTGAGCTGGGCACGTGAAAACAAGCGTATATCTCGAGACATTCTCAACACATCCTCATGCTAGGCATCCGCCTGGGCAACCTGGACACGTGCAAACAAGCATCTCGATCGAGACTTCCTCAACACCTCCTCATTCTAGACATCCGCCTGGGCGACGAGGACGCGTGAAACCAAGCGTCTCGCTCGAGACATCCTCAACACATCCTGTCGCTTGACCTCTGCCTGGGCAACCTGGAGGCGTGAAACCAAGCGTCTCGCTCGAGACATCCTCAAGACCTGGGCACGTGAAACCAAGCATTTCACATGAGAGATCCTCTAAATTCTAGTCCCCAGGAGAGGACAATATATAATGCAAAACAAGCGTTTCGCTCGAGGCATCCTCAACTAATTCTCAAAAACAAGCGTTTCGCTCGAGACATGCTCAAATTTTAATTCGCCGGCCCTCTTCCCACTCGTTATTCATCGCAAAAGAAATCAGCCGGCCCTCTTCCCGTCAGATCCAGGAGTAAACCTCTAAAAGAGAACCCTGGGCCTGCGCCCTTTCCGGGAAAAATGCAAGCGTTTCGGTTGGGACATCCTGACACATAAAACCATCGCTAGCACAAAACAAGCGTTTCGCTCGAGACATACTCAACACATTCTGAGCATGATCGACCCACGAAGCCGGAAAAGGAATCTAGAAATACAAGACATGGCAAAGCTTCAAAGACACCTGACTGGGCGACGGGCAAATGCAATGCTGAGTGCATCGATATTGATGTACCGTGAAGAGGGCTGTGCTGTGCTGCACCGTGCTGAATTGAGATGTGCCATGCCGAGATTGTGCCCTATAGCGTTGTGCATCGAGTCCTGCTTTGCATCCAAGTCCTGACCGAACTGATATGGATATTAAGCTCGAGCTGTCTCAGCACATAGTATCTGCCACAGAGCTAATTGACTAAGGAACATGGGAGGAGGGCGCGCCGCGGAATGTCTCAAGGAACGCGCCAGGCGACGTGCCAAAGGACGTGCCACGGGGACGCACCGCGGGACGTGCCAAAGGGACGCGCTACGGAACGTGCGAATGGACGTGCCACGGGACGTGCCAAAGGACGCTCCGCACGACGTGCCAAAGGAACTCGCCACGGGACGCGCCACGGAACGTACCAAATTGCAATGCTGAATTCATCGATCTTGATGTACCGTGCCGATGGCTGTGCTGTGCTGCGCCGTGCTGAACTGCGATGTGCCATACCGCGGTTGTGCTCTAAGTGTTGTGGATCGAGTCATCCTTTGCATCCGAGTCCTGACCGCACTGAGCTGGATCTTAAGCTCGAGCTCCCTGGGCACATAGTAGGTGCCCCAGAGCTAAATGACACGGGGACATACCAGGAGGACGCGCCGCGGAACGTCCCAAGGGCCGCGCCGAGCGACGTGTCAAGGAACGTGCCATGGGGACGCACCGCGGGACGTGCCAAGGGGATGCGCTACGGAACGTGCCGATGGACGTGCCAAGGGACGTGCCAAGGGACGTGCCAAGGGACCCATGTGTGTCCAGGCAGGCCCCGCCCTGGGGCGTTGGGAACCCATGCGTTTTCACCCATCTCCCGCCCTAGGGCGTGCGGAACCATGTGTGTTCACGCTTCTCCCGCTCTGGGGCGTTAGGCACCCATGTGTTTTCGCACGTGCTCCGCCCTGGGGCGTTAGGAACCCATGTGTGTTCACAATTGTCCCGCCCTGGGGCGTTAGGAACCGATGTGTTTTCAGTCCTCTCGAGCCTCCTGGGGCCTCCTTGGGGCGGGGAGGAGCAAACGGCGGTTCCCAAAACCATATCCTAGTACAGGAAAACACAGCCTGGGGCCTCCTGGTGTCTCCTGGGGGCGGGGGGGGCGAAACGGGCCACCCGAACATCGACCCCATTACATAATAATGCCTCCTGGGGCCTCGTGTGGCATCCTGGAGCCTCCTGGGACTCCCTGGGGCGCTCGGAACTTATGTGTTTGCGTGTTTCGCCCGCCCTGGGGCGTCAAGAACCCACGTGTTGCCACGCGTGCCCCGCCCTGGAGCGTTAGAAGCCTATATGTTGTCACGCTTCTCCCGCCCTGGGGCGTTAGAAAACCACGTGCTTCCACGTTTGTCCCGCCCTGGGGCGTTAGGACCCACGTGGTTTCACAATTATCCCGCCCAGGGGCGTTAGGAACCCATATTTGTTCATGCTTGTCCCGCCCTGGGGCGTTAAGAACTATGTGTTTTCACACGTCTCAAGCCTCCTGGGGCCTCCTGGGGGGCGGGGGGAAGCGAAAACCATCCCCGAAAACATATCCCAATCCAGAACATACGTAAACCAATCATTTCACCCGAGACATCCTCTGAATTCTGGATCCCAGGAGAGGAGCAACACGTAACACACCACAAACGGTTCGCTCGAGGCATCCTCAACCAATCTTGGAAAACACGCGTTTCGTTTGGGACATCCCCACACATAAAACAATAGATAGCACAAACCAAGCGTTTCGCTCCAAACACCTTCAACAAATTCTGAAACATGATCGACCCACTAATCCGGAAAGGAATGTAGAACTCTAAAACATGACAACGCTTCAACATGATCGACCCACGAACCCGGAAAGGAATATAGACATGTAAACCATTGCAACGTTTCAAAGACACCTGATTGGGCGACGGGCACATGCAATGCTGAATGTATCGATGATGATGTACTGTGCCGAGGGCTGTGCTGTGCTACGCCGTGCTGAACTGCGATGTGCCATGCCGCGATTGTGCTCTGTATAGCGTTGTGGATCGAGTCCTCCCTGGCATCCGAGTCCTCACCGAACTGATCTGGATCTTAAGCTCGAGCTGCCTGAGCAGATGGTAGCTGCCCCAGAACTAATCGACAGAGGGAACATGCCAGGAGGACGCGCCGCGGAACGTCCCAAGGGACGCGCCAGGCGACGTGCCAGGGGACGTGCCATGGGCACGCACCGCGGGACGTGCCAAGGGGACGCGCTACGGAACGTGCCAATGGACGTGCCGAGGGACGTGCCAGGGGACGCGCCGCGCGACGTGCCAGGTGGACTCGCCACGGAACGCGCCAAGGAACGTGCCAAGGTGCATAGTTGAGTGTATCGATCTTGATGTACCGTGCCGACGGCTGTGCTGTGCTGGGCCGTGCTGAACTGCGATGTGCCATGCCGCAATTGTGCTCTATATATAGCGCTGTGGATCGAGTCCTCCCTGGCATCCGAGTCCTCACCGAACTGATCTGGATCGTAAGCTCGAGCTGCCTGAGCAGATGGTAGCTGCCCCAGAACTACTCGACAGAGGGAACATGCCAAGAGGACGCGCCGCGGAACGTCCCAAGGGACGCGCCAGGCGACGTGCCAGGGGACGTGCCATGGGCACGCACCGCGGGACGTGCCAAGGGGACGCGCTACGGAACGTGCCAATGGACGTGCACCGCGCGACGTGCCAGGGGGACTCGCCACGGGACGCTCCGCGGAACGTGCCAGGCAACATGCCAGGCTGCAATGCTAAGGGTATCGATCTTGATGTACCGTGCCGAGGGCTGTGCTGTGCCTGGGCGACCTGGACACGTGAAAACACGCGTTTCGCCGTTTCGCTCAAGACGTTGTCAGCACATCCTCATGCTAGACATTCGCCTGGGCAACCCGGACACGTGCAAACAAGCGTCTCGCTCGAGACTTCCTCAACAAATCCTCATGCTAGACATCCGCCTGGGCGACCTGCACGTGAAAACAAGCCTCTGGTTCGAGACATCCTCAACAAATCCTCATGCTAGACATCTGTCTGGGCCACCTGGAGGCGTGAAACCGGGCGTCTCGCTCGAGACATCCTCAAGACCTGGGCACGTGAAAACAAGCATTTCACTTGAGAGATCCTTTAAATTCTGGTCCCCAGGAGAGAACAATATATAACACAAAACAAGCGTTTCGCTCGAGACATCCTCAACAAATTCTGAAAACTAGCGTTTCGCTGGAGACATCCTCAAATGTTAAATCGCCGGCCCTCTTCCCACTCGTTATTCAGCGCAAAAGAAATCAGCCGGCCCTCTTCCCGTCAGATCCGGGGGTAAACAGCTAAACGAGAACCATGGGCCTGAGCCCTTTCCGGGAAAAACACCTGATTGGACGACGGGCGACTGCTATGCTGAATGTATCGATATTGGTGTACCGTGCCGATGGCTGTGCTGTGCTGCGCCGTGCTGAATTGCGATGTGCCATACCGCGGTTGTGCTCTATAGTGTTGTGGGTCGAGTCCTCCTTTGCCTCCGAGTCCTGACCGAACTGATCTGGATCTAAAGCTCGAGTTGCCTGAGCACATAGTAGCTGCCCCGCAAGTAATTGTCAAGGGGACATGCTAGGAGGACGCGCCGCGAAACGTCCCAAGGGACGCGCCAGGCGACGTGCCAAGGAACGTGCAGAGGGGACGCACCGCGGGACGTGCCAATGGGACGCGTTACGGAACGTGCCATTGGACGTGCCACGGGATGTGCCAGGGGACGCGCCGCACGACATGCAAAAGGTACTCGCCAAGGGACGCGCCACGAAACGTGCCAAGCTGCAATGCTAAATGTGTCGATCTTGAGGTACTGTGCCGAAGGCTGTGCTGTGCTGAACCAATGTTGAACTGCGACGCGCCATGCCGCGATTGTGCGCTATAATGTTGTGGGTCGAGTCCTCCTTTGCCTCCGAGTCCTGACCGCACTGAGCTGGATCTTAAGCTCGAGCTGCCTGAGCACATAGTAACTGCCCCACGGCTAATTGTCAAGGGGACATGCTAGGAGGACGCGCCGCGGCACGTCCCAAAGGACGCGCCAGGCGACGTGCCAAGGACACCCCATGGGGACGCACCGGGGGACGTGCCAAGGGGGCGCGTGACGGAACGTGCCGATGGACTTTGCCATCAACGGCTTCACCACATAAGCCAAAAGGCGATTCCTTACAGCATATGTGGGCCATGCTGAAAGCTACATGCGCCGAGCAGCAGGTGCAAGAAATTGGGCGACCTCGCCTCGGCGAGCGCCGCCTCGGGGAGGAGGCTTCGCGAGTTCCTTTCGGAGCGCCCGCTATGGCCCCTTCCACTCGCCGATCGACCCTCGGACCAGACGCCAGCAACAGGGCATCCGTCAGCTGCGCAAGACGTAAGCCACTGTTGCAAGCCTGGAGAGTCACTGTCTGGCCTGCAAGGCCAGAGACAGTGCAAAAGTAAAACAAAGTGCAGCCGAGCAGAGATACTGAACAATTCTCTGCAGCAGCTGCGCACGAGAGCGAAGGGCGTGCCAAGGCGCGAGCGCGAAACTTGGCCCAGAGACCCGACGCGGGTTGGCCCCCCACAGGCCCACTCGAACCAAGGGGAACGAGCTACACCTGGACGGGGGCCCAAGCCAGACAACGCAGCAGCTCAGCTGACCCTCAAACGTGATCGACCCACGAACCGGAAAGGAATCTAGAACTGTAACACATGGCAGCGTTTTCAAAGACACCTGATTGGATGACGGGCAAATGCAATGCTGAGTGTATCGATCTTAATGTACCCTGCCGAGGGCTGTGCTGTGCTGCACCGTGCTGAATTGCGATGTGCCATGCCGCGAATGTGCCCTACAGCGTCATGGATCGAGTCCTCCTTTGCATCCGAGTCCTGACCGAACTGATCTGGATCTTAAGCTCGAGCTGCCTGAACACATAGTAGCTGCCCCAGAGCTGATGGGCAGGGGAGCATGCCAGGTGGACGCGCCGCATGCACGACGAAACTCCGAATCCCGAGTTCCAAGGCTCGCAGCGAAACCGGCGCCGCCGAGCAGGACGCCGCAAAACCCCAGATGGAACCTGCCACGCAAGCCCAATTCACGCCAAGAAGCAAGAGAGGCTAAAATGACAAGCACCTCGCGGGGCGAACGGTCGGGGAGGACAGAGTTGCCTCCCCCGTGCCCTGACGCGCGCTCTGGACCTGAGGGGCGGGCCCCTGGGCAGCGGCCACCGCAGGGGAGACATCGCCCCGCGGCGGTGCTACGATGGGGGCGAGGGCAGCACAAGGCAGTGAAACATGATGGACCCACGAACCCGGAAAGGGATAAAGACATGTGCAGCATGGTCACGTTTTCACGATACCCAACTGGGCGACATCTCACGAAACATCCCACGAGACACCCCGCGAAACATCCCACGAGACACCTCACGAAACATTCCACGAGACACCTCACGAAACATTCCACGAGACACCCCGTGAAACATTCCACGAGACACCCCACGAACAGGCAACCACTCAACCAGACACGGGGGGGTGCGACTGGGTGTGGTCGTGCTGGGGTGTGGTCGTGCTGGGGTGTGGTCGTGCTGGGGGTGTGGTCGTGCTGGGGGGTGGTCGTGCTGGGGGGGTGGTCGTGCTGGGGGGTGGTCGTGCTGGGGCGTGGTCGTGCTGGGGCGTGGTCGTGCTGGGGCGTGGTCGTGCTGGGGTGTGGTCGTGCTGTGGTGAGGTCGTGCTGGGGTGTGGTCGTGTTGGGGTGTGGTCTTGCTGGGGTGGGGTCGTGCTGGGGTGGCGTCGTGCTGGGGTGTGGTCGTGCTGGGGTGTGGTCGTGCTGGGGTGGGGTCGTGCTGGGGCGTGGTCGTGCTGGGGTGTGGTCGTGCTGGGGTGTGGTCGTGCTGGGGTGTGGTCGTGCTACGGTGGGGTCGTGCATTTCGCTCGAGACATCTTTCCGAAATTCAGCGAAATCCTAGAATAACAAACGAATTAGTCGAGACATCCTCGAAATTCCTGCGCGAGGAGCGCTTTTCCGTGTCGCGGTCGGCTCTGCAAAACCAGCGTTTCGCTCGAGACATCCTCAACAAATTCTGAAACCAAGCGTTTCGCTCGAGACATCCCCAACTCTGCAAAACCAGCGTTTCGCTCGAGACATCCTCAACAAATTCTGAAAAACAAGCGTTTCGCTCGAGACATCCTCAAATTTTAATCTGCCGGCCTCCTTCGGCCTCGATATTTATCAGGGAAAAAATCCGCCGGCCTCCTTCAAGTTGGCACCGGGGGACAGGTTTACCCACTAAAAGAGAACCCTGGGCCCCCGCCCTTTCCGGGAAAAAGCGGCCAGCGACGATTGCGCGACGGAGCTCCAAGGCTCGAGTTCCAGGGCTGGCAGCGTAACCAGCACCGCCGAGCAAGACGTAGCAAAAACCCAGATCGCACCTGCCAAGTGAGCCCAATTCACGCCAAGCAGCAAAAGTAGCTAAACTAGCACAAGCACCTCGCAGGGCGCACGGTCAGGAAGGATTGAGTTGCTCTCCCGTGCCCTGACGCGCGATCTGGACACTGACAAGGCGGCCCCCTGAGCAGCGGCCGCCGCGAGGGAACCATCGCCCCACGGCCGTGCAACAGGGGGGCGAGGGCAGCACAAAGCGGTGAAAAGGACGGCCAGCGACGCCAGTTCGACGGAACTCCAAGGCCCGAGTTCCAGGGCTGGCACGGACGCCACAAAACCCCAGATCGAACCCACCACGTGAGCCCAGCAGTCGCGACCACGAAAACGAACAGCTTAAAATTATTCAAGCACACCATCGATAGAACCCGTTAGAGCTCGACGTTTCTCGTGGGTGTGTATGCCGCGGCAAAGGTAGTTCCATCCAGTACCAGCATGTCCAAACGGCCTGCCTTCGCAACGCTCTCCATGGCCTTTGACCCTGCTGACCGTCGAATGACATCTACACCCAACACAACTGAATAGCACCGCAGAACAATGAAGTGCAATAACTCTACCCCCTAGACTCTGGAGAACCTTATCATCTAATTTTGACATATTGCTGCACCTACCTGGAAGGGGGCCCTGCGGGGACCTGTTGCCATGCAAGCACTGGGAGCACCTCCGGATACCAGACCACCTTTCCCAGGCGCGTGGGATATTGGCCTGGTTCGGGGCGGCAGGCGCAATAAGTTGGCAGCTAGGATGCAGTAGGCACGAACTACAGTGACCAGAGCATATACCACTAGATTGCTGGTAGCATATGCTCGGTGAAGCTGTGGGCCGCGCTTGGCCCCGGCATCTGCATCACGATTCCCTAAACGCAAAAACTTTTCACGAGCAGAAATGCCTTCCTCGTCCACGTCGCTGTGAGCCTTGATCCTGACAATGGACTCAATCAAATCACCTTCTACGTTGCTAGCGTTTAAAATGATTCCAGAATACGATCGCTTGCCTGAGTAGCGCTCAGGCAGTGGCAATAACGACTGGTGCGCTACGTTGGCACAGTCACTGTAAAGGGCCGACGGGAAGCCCAAACTAGGCGACAACACAGCAAACCGAGCACTCTGCGCCCTGCGATGTCTGCGGGACATGGGCCCAAACAGGTCCTCAAACCTCTCCAAGGCACTTCCCGTAATCCGAATTGATGGAAATACACCGCGCAGCACGGGACAGCTCACGAACTACGTGGCGCCGGCAGGACCCATCAGGAAAAAGTGGCCCCACATCCTACTGTTGGCGGGAATCACGGGGCCGTCGGGACTCTGGAGCTCATGAACATGCCAAGCATGCAGCAAGGCGCTGGCGCCCTCCACGGCAGGGCGCGGCAGGACATCAGCGGGATGAGCGAAAGCTCTGCGAGTATACAGGGCGACCACGTGGCCGTCGGCCTCAGCTGCCCAAACTAGCGCGGTGCGAGACTACCGAGACAGGGACCAACTGAGCTCGCGACTGCTCCACCGTGCCGAAGAGCACTGCCACAAGCGGTGGAAGATACTCCCTGGTGCCTGCCGACAAAGTGGACAGAACTCGTCAACCTGATACCCGCACGCAAGAGCTTTGCCCGCAGCCCAAAAAACATCGCACGTGCAGGCCCTGATCCACCCCCTCTGCGCGGGGGTGACTGTTTTGCTGTTAGTGGCAGCTTTGGGGGCATCAAGGCAAACCCTGCAATCCATGCCCCATTTACCCCCCCCCCAAGTCCCTCTCGAGGCTCCTGCGCTAGGCATCCTTACAAACGGTCTCCATGAGGCTGGGGGGGATCAGGCCTAAACAGAACGTGTTACCACGATCGTCCGTAATCGTATTGTAATGACTCAGCCTAGGCGCACAAGCGTTGGCCGAAGCGCCGAGAAGGGGGCCCACGAACTGTGGGCCAGGTACAATGAGGAAGAGCAGAGACATACTGCCAACCGCATACGAACCCAGGATGATGAATGGAGAAAGGATGAACGCGAGTCTGGGCCAACCATATATCTTTGCTCCACCTCAGCAGCGGTGCGCACGCAGCACGCCAGCAAGGGTCTCCTGACAAAATGCTGACAGCAGTGGGAGAGCGCCCTTTCGAAAAGGGCCTAACAGTAGAGAGCGCTTGCCATCGCATCGCCAGAAGAACTCGGTCGCAGACTCCAAGAATGTCCGCGCCGTGCGTCCGGCCAGGGAGAGGGCCGCGCGCGTGCGCTCTCAGGGCTCTGCGACCCAAAATCCCCGATTGACGTTTGAGACGGCGAACCTTCCGCCCGGCCAAAGCATCTCGAGCTTTGAGCTTGGAACACCGCCCCGAGACATGCACCGCAGCTCCTGCGGTGTAGTACACTTCGAGGTTAACCGAAGTGTCGGTGGCCCTGCCTCCTAGCTGGCCAAGCGCAGAGGCAAGATTACGGCCAAGTGCTTTGCACGAGGCAACCGTGCATCATCTTTTACCCCAAAAAAGCCGGCAATTCATCATGGCGGGGGCAGTGCTAGCATGATGGAGCGCAGCAGCAAGGACTCAAAACGCGAAATCGCATGTTTGGAAGGGCCGGTGCATGAAATACTCGGTCATCAATATACACATCAAGGGATCGACAGGGATGGAATCAAAGGAGGACATAGCATAAACTCTGATATGGGTGGTCGCCATACTGCACCCCGCTATCACCCCATTGCCCACAAAAAACGGGCCATCCAAGAACCCAGCGATCGACACAAACCTGCCGCATCGATTAGCGAAAAGAGTAAGCCGAGTGAGCATCTGCGGAAAACCCGCTTGCACGCAACGAACTGCAAGCGTGCCCAAGTGGATAGCTTCATAATACTTCGGCTTGTCGTAACATGATCGACCCACACACCCGGAACGGAATATAGAAACGTAAGACATGGCAACGTTTCAGACTGATTGGGCGACGGGCAAATGCAATGCTTCGTGCACCGATCTTGATGTACCGTGCCGAGGGCTATGCTGTGCAGCGCTGTGCTGAACTGCGATGTACCATGCCACGATTGTGCTCTATAGCGTTGTGGATCGACTCCTCCTGTGCATCCGAGTCCTGACCGAACTGTTCTAGATCTTAAACTCGAGCTGCCTGAGCACATAGTAGCTGCCCCAGAGCTAATTGACAGGGGAACACGCCAGGAAGACGCGCCGCGGAACGTCCCAATGGACGCGCCAGGCGACGTGCCAGGGGACGTGCCATGGGAACGCGCCGCGGGACGTGCCGAGGGGACGCGCTACGGAACGTTAAAATGCGTGGCCTTGCTCGGGGCAACTATGTTAGATCGGAGGTTGGGGGGTGAGATCGCAGTGTAACGGAGTCCCCCCACCGGGAAATCGAGTTTCGAGTTCGCGCTCGTGCCGTGCGTGCGGGCGAGGCGAAGCTGCGTGGGCCAGCGAGAGGAATTCACTCTGCTTTCGCTAGGGGTCCGCCAACACAAAAGTTTTTCCCCCCCGGGCTTGTCAAGCGGTAGCCCACGTTGTCCCGTCGGTTGTCCGCCGGTTGCTCATCATGGTTGCTCATCATGGCTGCTCGTCATGGTTGCTCATCATTGTCCCGCCGGTTGCTCATCATGGTTGCTCATCATTGTCCCGCCGGTTGCTCATCATGGTTGCTCATCATGGTTGCTCATCATGGTTGCTCATCATTGTCCCGCCGGTTGCTCGTCATGGTTGCTCATCAGTGTCCCGCCGGTTCCTCATTATGGTTGCTCATCATGGTTGCTCATCATTGTCCTGCCGGTTGCTGGGACGTCGTGGGCTGAGTGCCGCGTCGCGCAGCGGCAAACCGAACGACACAAGTCGCCCAAGCGAAGGAACAACAGAAAATCCGCCACGTCATCCACACCATCATCGCCCATCAGCACCACATTCATTACAGTTGTCGTCATGAGCCCCCCCCCTCCCCCCACCCCCCCACAAGCTCCTTATCACCCGCAGGGTGGTCGTATAGGTATCCCCCTGGATGGCCTGGACACCTAAAAACACGTGGTGCCAGCTCGGGAAACCATGCTATATACACCCCGGAATAGCCTGGACTCGTTCCAACACTGCACGTGGTCCTTGCTCAGAACAATCATGTTAGATACCCCCCTGGGTGGTCTGGATGCGTAAAAACACATGGTTCGAACTCGGGACAACCATGTTAGATATCCCCCTGGGTGGCCTGGACACGTAAAAACACATGGCTCCAGTTCGGGACTACCATGTTAGATCCCCCCTGGGTGGCCTGCACACGTAAAAACACGTGGTCCAGCCCACCCGGTGGGGATATCTAACATGCAGTCGTCTGGAGCGCAGGAGGGCCCAGGAACGCCCAGAGGCGCCTGGAGGCCAAAAAACAAACGAACCGATACCATAACATAAACTTTAGACGTTCCGTTCCGAGTCCAAGGAAGGATCCAGGAGGCCCATGTTAGATACCCCTTGAGTGGCCTGGACATGTGAAAACACGTGGTTCCAGCTCGGGACCAACATGTTAGATACTCACGTGGATGGCCTGCACACGTGAAAACACGTGGTTCCAGCGCGGGACCACCATGTTAGATACCCACCTGGGTGGCCTGCACACGTGAAAACACGTGGTTCCAGCGCGGGACCACCATGTTAGATACCCCCCTGGGTGGCGTGGACACATGAAAACACCCGGTTCCAGCGCGGGGCCACCATGTTAGATACATCCTCTGGGCGACCTGGGCACGTGAAAACACGTGGTTCCAGCGCGGGACCACCATCTTAGACACCCCCTGGGTGGCCTCGACGGGTGAAACACGTGGTTCCAGCTCGGGCCAACATGTTAGAGATACTCACCTGGGTGGCCTACACGTGGCTCCAACGCGGGACCACCATGTTAGATACCCATCTGTGTGGCCAGGACACGGAAAAACGCGGCACCAGCTCGGGACCACTATGTTAGATACCTACCTGGGTGCCCTGGACACGTGAAGCGACGTGGTTCCAGCTCGGGCAGAACATGTTAGATACCCTGCTGTGTGGCAAGGAAACCCTGGCAAACCAATCAAATTTGTCGAGACATCCTCGAAATTCATGCGCGCGGGACGCGGCACGCGCGAGACATCCTCGAAATTCCTGCGAGCGGGGCGTGAAAACAAGCATCTCGCCTGAGACATCCTCTGAATTCTAAACCCCCACGAGGCCCCCTCGTGGGTTTGCAGAGTTGGGGGATGTCTAGACATCCCCCAACTCTGCAAAACCAGCGTTTCGCTCGAGACATCCTTAACAAATTGTGAAAAACAAGCGTTTCGCCTGAGACAACCTCAAAAATAATTCCGCTGGCCTCCTTCAAATTCATCACGTATCGCAAAATAATTCCGCCGGCCTCCTTTAAGTTGAAACTGGGGGTAACAATACTAAAAGAGAACCCTAGGCCGGCGCCCTTTCCAAGAGTAAATACGTTTCGCTCGGGACATCCTCAAAAATAATTCCGCGGGGGAGGAAACCTCTGAAAAACAACCCTGGGCCCACGCCCTTTCCGCGAAACCGGCATTTCCCTCGGGACATTCTCAAAAATAATTCCGCTGGCCCTCTTCCCGCCTTGTTATTTATCGCAGAATAATTCCGCCGGTCCTCTTCCCGTCGGGTCCGGGGGGAAACCTCTAAAAGAAAACCCTGGGCCTGAGCCTTTTTCTGGGAATCAAAATGCAAATCCGTCAAATACACAAGTATCTATGTAAACCTTTTCCTCCGTTCCTTTACTTCCACCACCTGTCCTCCCCTTCCCAATGTCCCTCCTCCGTGCTTCCGCGCGTATCCCCGCCAAATATACTACTACAACTGCTCCTACTCCGACTCATACCTACACGTCCACTTCTGCGATTGTAACGACGACTACTCCTACTCCGACTACTACTACTACTACTACTACTACTACTACTACTACTTCTCCTACTACTACTACTACTACTACTACTACGACTATTACTACTACTACTACTACTACTACTACCACTACTACTACTACTACTACTACTACTACTACTAATATCACCACTACTTCTACTACTTCTACTTCTACTACTACTACTACTACTACTACTAGTACTACTACTACTACTACTACTACTACTACTACTACTACGACTACTACAACTACTACGGCTACTACTACTACTACTACTACTACTGCTAGTAGTCCTATTACTTCAACTACTCCTACTACTACTACTCCAACTACGACTCCTACGACCACTACGGCTACGGCTACGGCTACGACTACGACTGCGACTACGACCAGTACTACTACTACTACTACTACGACGACGACGACGACGACTACTACTACTACCACTACTACTACTACTACTACTACTACTACTACTATTACTACTACTACTACTACTACTACGAGTACGACAAAGACGACGACAACTACTACTACGACGAATCCGACTACGATTAGTACTACTGCTACTACTACTACAAAGATGACGGCAACGACGAAACCTCCTCCTCCTCCTGCTCCGCTTTCTCCTCGTAGAACGACTACTACTACTACTACTACTACTACTACTACTACTACTACGACTACTACTACTACTACTACCACGGCTAAGACTACTACCATTACGACATCGACTACGACTACTACGACTACGACTACGACTACTACTAATACTACTACTACTACTACTACTACTACTACTACTACCAGTACTACTACTACTACTACTACTACTACTACTACTACTACTACGGCTACTACTACTACGACTACTACGACTACTACGACTACTACGACGACTACTACTACTACTAATAAAAATACTACTACAACTACAACTACGACAACTACTTTTCCGACTACTACTACGACTACGGCTACATGTTTACGACTCCTACTACGGCTACGACTACGAATACGACTATTCTTACTACTACTCTTACTACTACTGCTACTACTGCTACTGTTACTACTACTAATAATAATGATAATAGTCTTGGTAATATGCGATTGCTGCTCCTACGACTACTACTACTACTACTACTACTAGCACTACTACTGCTACTGATACTACTACTACTACTACTACTACGACTACGACTACCGTTGCTACGACGACTACTACGACTACTACTACTACTACTACTACTACTACTACTACTATCTCGACCACTAGTAATACCACTACGTTTACTACTACGACTTCTACTACTACTACGACAGCAACAACAACAACTACTACTACTACTAGTTCTACTACAAGCTCTACGACTAAAACTACTACGACTACTACGACTACAACTATTACGACGACGACTACTGCTACTACTACTACTATCACTGCTACAGGTACTCCTACGACGACGACTACTACTACAACTTCTACTACGACGGTTCCAAGTACGACTTCGACTACGACTGCGACCACAACTACGACTACGATTACGACCACGACTAGTACTGCGACTGCTACTACTATTACTACTACTACTACTACTACTACTACTACTACTACTACTACTAATGATATAACTAAAACGGCTCTGACGACGACGCAGACGACGACTACTACTAATACTACCACTACCACTACCACAACTACGACGACTACTATTACTACTAGTACTCCTACTTTTGCAACCACAAGTGCTACTACTAATCCCTGCTGCTCTTACTGGTACTGCTACTACTTCTACGACTACCACCACTACTACGAGTACTACTACTACTGCTTCTACAGCTGGGATTGCTACTACTACTACTACTACTACTACTGCTACTACTACTACTACTACTACTACCACCACCACCACTACTCCTACTACTACGACTACTACTACTACTACTACCACCACCACCACCACCACCACCACCACGACTACTACTACTACTACTACTACTACGACGACGACGACTACTACTACTACTACTACCACTACCACTACTACTACTACTACTACTACTACTACTACTACTACTACTACTACTACTACTACTACTGCTACTACTATTACTATTACGACTACTACCACTACTATTACGATTTCGACTTCGATCCACACTCCGACTCCAACCACGACTCCGACAACCACTCCGACTACGACTACGACTACGACTACGACTACGTCCACACCTACCACCACGACTACTACCATCTACCCTGTACCGTCACTGTCTCCTGCTACCGGTTACTACAATACTGGGAGGAGCAAAGCTGGGCCATGCACTGGGGGCACAGCAGCAACAGGCTGCTGAACCACCGCGGCGGCGGCCACTGCAACGGGCTGCACCTCCGCCGCCATTCGCTACCCACTCTTTTATGTAATGCCCCTTGTGCTGCGACGGAAGACTTCGAGGCCGCAAGCTGGGAGCAAGTTGTCCATGCCTTGGTAGCAGTCCTAACTGTGCACCGACAGAACGAGCGTGATCGACTGAAAGCCCCAGAGGTCCTCGGCTAATATCGACGATCTCCGAAGTTCAAATGTGTTGTCATCCCGCTGGGGAAGCGCAACACGAGATGCGCCACAGTGTCATCTTTCGATCCAGAACTCTGCACCTCCCCCTTCATGTTGGATGACACGGTGATGGTATATGTCTAAACGTTAGGCATACATGTCGACAACAAATCATTGCGATGCAGCCAGGTCGCATAGAGCAGTACTCTCACGGGGACTCCCACGTGAAGCGCGGGCTGCGAATGTGTGTATGCGGCTGCGTGTCTGTCTGCATCTCTGCTGTTCCCGCTCGGCTGTTTGGCGGTTGTCGCGCCTGGCCTTCACCCATTTCGGCTGCCGTCGTGGTGCTACAGGTCCAACGTTGTCTGTGACTACTGTCGCCAGGACACCCGGCCACCTTTCCGTCCTCTCCGCCCTCTTTCGACTACCCTGTCCGCCGCCGTGCCCCCTGGCTTGTCGAGGCGCGGTAGAATACCAAGTGCTGTCAGGCAGGGTTTCTACATTCTTCTACGGGCCCCTCGTTTTGTCGCATCCTGTCAAGTGCATCGCACCGCCTCCCGAGGTTTTCTACGCGACGCCACGCCTCCTGGCGTTCTCAGAGGCGTCCAAAGTGTCCCAGATGGCTTCCAAGACGGCCCAGGCAGGTCATCAAGGCCGTCCAGACGGCTTAAGATGCCTCCAAGACAGCCTACTGTGGCCCCAACACAGCATCAGATGGCCTCCAGACTGCCTTATGAGGCCCTCTGGACAGCACGAGACGGCTGCAATGCATGCTTCGAGAAGGCCCCAAGAACTCTGAACCGGTGATTCCCACAAGGTTTCGGAAAGATGTCAAATTTCTCGTCTGTTCAGGCTTATCAACGCAAGATACTCCACAAAACTTTCAAGATCGGCCCAAGACGGCCTAGAATGGCCTTGAAATTCCCCAATACGCGTCCAAGACGTCCTCCTGACGGCCCAACCGAGCTCCAGGAAGGCCTCGGACGGCCCCAAGTGCTTCCCAGGCCAGCACCATAGGAATTCATGAACCCTCAATGGCTCCAGGCAAGCCCAAGACAGCCCCACGGCGGAACCAAGAGGCAACCCAGACGGCCAAGATAACCCCATGACGGCCGGGGAGAGCCCCAAGACAGCCGAGAACGGCCCCAACACGGCTCAGCAAACTCGCAAGGATACCCACGACTGCCCTGCAGGAGCCCGGAAGGGACCCAAGACGCTCTACGAAGGCGACTCAACAAGTGAAGACAAGAGGTGTCACATGTGACGGCTTTCAGTTTCCTTCTATTCCTCCTCCTCCTCCTCCTCACCAACACTACCAGAAGCAGCAGCAGCACCACCACCTTCGCCACCAACACCATCATCATCATCAGCAGCATCATCATCATCATCATCATCATCATCAGCAGCATCATCATAAGAATCATCATAATCGGAATCATGATCATCATCCTCATCAACATCAACATCATCAACATCATCATCATCATCACCACCATCAGCATCATCACCGGCATCATCGTCAGCATCATCATCATCGTCACCACCATCATAGTATCATTCTGCATCATCATCATCCTCTGAATCATAAGCATCACCATCATCACCATCGCGATCATCAGCAGCATCATCATCAGCGTAATCATCATCGTGATCATCATCGTAATCATCACCACGAACACCACCACCAACACCACCATCATCACTACCGTCACCATCATCATGGCCGTCACCAACATCCTCGCAATCACCATCACCAGCAATATCATTATCACCATCATCAGCAGCATCGTCATCATCATCTTCCTCCTCCTCCTCCTCCTCATCGTCATTGTCATCGTCATCAGCATCATCATCTTCACCACCATCACCATCACCACCATAACCACCACCACAATCACAACCATCATCAGCATTTCCATCATCAGCAGCAGCATCAGCAACATCATCATCAGCATCGGCATCGTCATCGTCATCGTCATCATCCTCATCACCATCACCATCACCACCACCACCACCATCATCATCACCATCCCCATCATTATATCAAACCTTCTCCTCCTCATCATCAGCATCATCACCCCCATCTGAGTCATCAGGCAAATAATTATCACCATCAACAGCAAGATCATCAAGACATTCTACCACACCATCGTCTGCCACAGTCTTCACCGAGGTCCCCAAGACGGCCAACACACAAAAATGCCAATGGATCCCCGAGACTGCCCAACAGGAGCCTAGGACTGCTCCAAGACGGCCCAAATGAACTGTATGAATGCTTGTCGTGAAGTGTAGACAGGAAGAGTGAGCGAACCTGCCAGTCGTCATCCTCTCGTCGTCGTCATCATCATACTCCTACTCCTCCTCCTCCTCCTCCTCCCCGTCCTCGTCCTTCTCATCATGATCGCCGTCGGCGCGGCCACCCTCATCCACCCGAGCAGCTACCATCGAAAATGCTTGGTCGGCATAGTTGGGGTCAATACGCACGCAGCTGGATTACGTGTTCTGCCACACCTACCATGTTCCCCTTCGGCCGTTTTTAGTCCCGCCCACTCGGCATGGCCTGCTGGTGGCGTTTCCTCCGCCCCCTCCCTCTGCGTTCTGGCCTCGTTGTGCCTGCTCGACCGCCCGGCGCCGCTCGGCGGTGCCCCCCCCCCCCGCCGCTCCTCCTCATCCTGCTCCTCCTCCTCCTGCTCCTCCTCCTGTTACGTTTGACCAACGTAATGAACGAGCCTGTCGCCCTCTTGCAGGTACTGAGAAAATGATCGAATCTGGAAATGAAAAGCATGGCAACGTTTTCAAAAACATCTGATTGAACGACGGGCAAATGCAATGCTGAATGTATCGATCTTCATGTACCGTGCCGAGGGCTGTACTGTGCTGCGCCGTGCTGAATTGCGATGTGCCATGCCGCGTTCGCTGTGTAGATCGCGTCCTCCTTTGAATCCGAGTCCTAGCCGAACTGAGATTTACCTTAAGCTCAAGATGCCTGAGCACATAGTAGCCGCCCCAGAGCGAATTGGCAGGGGAACATGCCGGGGGGACGCGCCGCGGAACGTCCCAAGGGACGCGCCAGGGGACGTGCCAGGGGACGTGCCATGGGGACGCACCGCGGGACATGCCAAGGGGACGCGCCACGGAACGTGCCAATGGACGTGCCACGGGACGTGCCAAGGGACGCGCCGCGCAACGTGCCAGGGGAACTCGCCACGGGACGCGCCACGGAACGCGCCAAGAAACGTGCCAGGTTGCAATACTGAGTGTATCGATCTTGATGTACCGTGCAGAGGGCTGTGCTGAATTGCGATGTGCTATGCCGCGATTGTGCTCTATAGCGTCGTGGATCGAGTCCTCCTTTGCATCCGAGTCCTGGTCGAACTGAGATTTATCTTAAGCTCGAGATCCCTGAGTACATAGTAGCTGCCCCAGAGATAATTGACAAGGGGACATGTCAGGAGGACGCGCCGCGGAACGTCCCAAGGGACGCGCCAGGCGACGTCCCAATGGGCGTGCCATGGAGACGCACCGCAGGACGTGCCAAGGGGACGCGCTACGGAGCGTGCCACTGCACGTGCCATGGGACGTGCCAAGGGACGCGCCGCGCAACGTGCCAAGGGGACTCGCCACGGGTGCCAGGGACCGTGCCAGGGCCACGGTCCCTCGTAAACTACGCTGCGTCCACGCTCCGAAGGCTGCGTTCCCTCGTGAATTACGCTGCGTCCACGCTCCCAGGGCTACGTCCTTAGCACATACGCTGCATTCGGACTCCCAAAACCACCTGGGCATCCTGGGGCGCCCAGGCCGCTCAAGTTTAGCAAAACAAGTGTTTCGTTCGAGCCACCCTCGAGACTCCTGGGCACGTTAAAACAAGCATTTCACATGAGAAATCCTCAGAATTCTGGTCCCCAGGAGATGAACGATCTATAGCACACAACAAACATTTCGCTCGAGACATCCTCAACACACTATGCAAAACAAGCGTTTCGCTAAGGACATCCGCAATATTTGAATTCGCCGGCCCACCCTTTCCTTGTTATTTCTCGCGGAAGAAATTCGCTGGCGCACCTCAAATCGATTGCGGGGGTAAACCTCTAGAATATGATCGACCCACGAGCACGGAAAGGAATATAGAAATGTAAAGCATGCCAACATTTCGAAGACACTTTGATTGCACTCTATAGCGTTGTGGATCGCGTCCTTCTTTGCATCCGAGTCCTGACCGAACTGATATTGATCTTAAGCTCGAACTGCCTGGGCATATAGTAGCCGCCCCGGGGCTAATTGACAGGGGGGCATGCCAGGGGGACGCGCCGCGGAACGTCCCAAGGGACGCGCCAGGGGACGTGCCAAGGCACGTGCCATGGGGTCGCACCGCGGGACTTGCCAAGGGGACACGCTACGGAACGTGCCACTGCACGTGCCGCAGGACGTGCCACAGGACGCGCCGCGCGACGTGCCCGGGGGACGCGCCGCGCGACGCGCCACGGGACGCGCCAAGGAACGGGCCAACGATCTTGATGTACCGTGCCGAATGCTGTGCTGTTGTGCGCCATTCTGTTGTGCGCCGTGCAATGCCGCGGTTGTGCTCTATAGTGTTGTGGATCGACTCTTCCTTTGCATCCGAATCCTGGCCGAACTGATCTGGACCTTAAGCTCGAGCTGCCTGAGTACATAGTAGCTGCCCCAGAGCTAATTGACAGGGGGGCATGCCAAGGGGACGCGCCGCGGAACGTCCCAAGGGATGCGCCAGGCGACGTGCCAGGGGACGTGCCATGGGGTCGCACCGCGGGACGTGCCAAGGGGACGCGCTACGGAACGTGCCAATGGATGTGCCACGCAACGTGCCAGGGGGACTCGCCATCGGACGCGCCACGGAACGCGCCAGGGAACGTGCCAGACTGCAATGCTGAGTGTATCGATCTCGATGTACCGTGCCGAGGGCTGTGCTGTGCCTTGTCGACCTGGACATGTGAAAACAAGCGTTTCGCTCAAAACATTCTCGACAAGACACCCTCAACAAGTTCTGCAAAACAAGCGTTTCGCTCCGGACATCCTCAAAATCTAATTCGCCAGCCCTGTTCGACCTCGTCATGCATCGCAACAGAAATTCGCCGCCGGCCCTCTTCGAACTTGGCACCAAGGACGAATTTACCTACTCATAGAGAGATTCCTGGGCCTAAGCCCTTTCCTGGAACATGATCGACCCACGAACCCGGAACAATAATATAAAAATATAAAACATGGCAACGTTTCACAAACACCTGAAATGGCGACGGGCAAATGCAACGCTGAGTATCGATCTTGATAAACCGTGTCGATGGGCTGTGCTGTGTTGCGCCGCGCTGAATTGCGATGTGTTGTAAAGTACGCGGCGTCCGCGCTCTCAAAGCCGCGATCCCTCGTAAATAACACTGGGTTTGCGCTCCCAACCCCCCCCGGGCATCCTGGAGCGCCCAAGCCCGTCAAATTTTACACAACGAGCGTTTTGCTCGAGACATCCCCACAATTGCTGCGCGCAGGACGTGCCATCCTCGAGCGGGCACGCAACAAATCAACATATTCTATGTTTTATATCCCAATTGGGGCTCCAGACCTTGTTTTTGTTCTTAAAGCTTTTGCAAACATGATCGACCCACGAACCCGGAAACAAGGAATATAGAAGTAGAAGGCATGGCAGCGTCTTAAACACACCTGATTGGGCGACGAGCAAACGCAATGCTGAATGTATCAATATTGATGAACCGTGCCGAGGGATGTGCTGCGCCGTGCTGAATTACGATGCGCCATGCCGCGAGTGTGCTCTATAGCGTTGTGGATCGACTCTTCCTTTGCATCCGAGTCCTGACCGAACCGGTCTGGATCTTAAAGTCGAGCTGCCTCAGCACATAGTAGCTGCACCAGAGCTAATTGACAGGGAGACATGTCAGGAGGACGCGCCGCGGAACGTCCCCAGGGACGCGCCAGGCGATGTGCCAATGGACGTGCCATGGGGACGCACTGCGGGACGTGCCAACGGGACGCGCTTACGGAACGTGCCAGTGGACGTGCCACGGGACGTGCCAGGGGACGCGCCGCGCGACGTGCCCAGAGGGGCTCGCCACGTGAAGCGCCACGCAAAGTGGCAAAACAATTCGTGCCAGGTTGCAATGCTGAGCGTAGCAATGTTGAGGTGCCGTGCCGAAAGCTGTGCTGTACTGCGCCGTGCTGAATTGCGATGTGCCGTGCCGCGACTATGCTTTACACTGTTGTGGATTGCGTCCTCCTATGCATCCGAGTCCTGACCGAGCTGAGATTTACCTTAAGCTCAAGATGCCTGAGCACATAGTAGCCGCCCCAGAGCGAATGGCAGGAGGACATGCCAGGAGGACGCGCCGCGGAACGTCCCAAGGGACGCGCCAGGCGACGTGCCAGGGGACGTGCCATGGGGACGCACCGCAAGACGTGCCAAGGGGACGCGCTACGGAACGTGCCAGTGGACGTGCCACGGGACGTGCCAGGGGACGCGCCGCGCGACGTGCCAAGGGAACTCGCCACGGGACGCGCCGCGGAACGCGCCAAGGAACGTGCCAAATTGCAACGCTGAGTTTACCGATATTGATGTACCGTGCCGAACGGTGTGCTGTGCTGCGCCGTGCTGAATTGCGACCTGCCAGGGGCGTGCCACGCCGCGATTGATTGCGCCAGGGGACGTGCCATGCCGCGATGTGCCAGGGGACGCGCTACGGAACGTGCCAGGTGACGTGCCATGCCGCGATCGTGCTCTTAAGCGTTGTGGACCGAGTCCTCCTTTGCATCTGAATCCTGGCCGGCATGATCTGGATCTCATGCCGAGCTGCCTCTGCGCATAGTAGCTGCCCCAGAGCTAATTGACAGGGGGACATGATAGGAGGACGCTCGTTCGCTCGCGCCGTAGGCTGCGGCAGCCCATGGGCGCGCATTCCGGCCGAACAACTAGACAAAACTACTTGGCGCACGGTTGGGCGCCACCTGGAGGCGTCACTCGCAGCAGCTTGAAGGCGGATGCTAGTTCCAGTCGCACGACTTGCGCCACGCAGCACGCTTCGAACCCATTCTGTTCGGGGCCTCCCGGCCCGCCAAACGCACCTGCCAGTGGCGGGGAGGAGGGGGGGGACCGGGCTGGAACGTGGCTTCCCGCATGTTAGAACTGTCCGGTTTACGTGAGACACGACCCAGCAACATCAATTGTCTGCGTCGGACTTGCACTTATGCTGCCTCGAAGCCCGCGCGCTGCAAGGCATCGGCATTGGATGCCTTGGGCAAAAAACAACGGCTGTATGTTGAGGACGAGTCTCAGGCACTTGGCGCAGAAGCGATCGAGTCTACGATGGTCCGCCTTCGCGAAGCACCCCGCCGGCAGTGCGCATGGCAATTTTGACTCGACCAGTGACTGAAACACCAGCAAACTACGTTTCAGTGGCAAAGATGAGCGCTGTCACACTTGCCGAAAGGCGCAGAAGTCCGCAGCTCCCGCCCCGATCCGGCGGGCCTGCTCTCGGCCCATTCGGCTATCTGCTGACACCGAAGAACCAAGGTAGACAATGTTGTCCTCGCTGGGCATGCCCCCCCTGTGGAAGCACACCTGCTTGCGCGCGCTCGCCTGTAACAGCTGGAACTTGTCGAAGTGCAGCTCGAGTCCGCGCGCGCTGCCGGCCCGCGCCGCAGCCCCCGCGAACTGCTGGACGCGCGCGGCCGCTGCGCCCAGAAGCAGGGCGTCATGGGCGAAAGCAATGTCGGCCAAACGCTTCTCCCGGTACGCCTCCGCGGGTGACCCGGAGGGCGCGGCGACCGCGTCCTCCATCAGTGCCGACATTCGCGTTATGAAAACTAACGGGCTCAGCGCGCACCCCTGCGAATACCCAGATCGCTGTGGTCTCTCGTCCGATTGAATGCCGAAGCCCCCCCCCGGGAAAAAAAGACCCTGCTCATCGTGATGCCCAGCTGGCGAGCTGCGCGCCCCCGCCTCAGCGCGGGCCGAGGCGCGAAAGAGAAGGCGGGGGGCGCGCCCCCGCGACCGGGCGCCTGCCTGGGAAGCGCGCCCTTGAGCCAAAATGGCTACGGATGTGTGGGTGTGCGGGTGTGAATGTGTGTGTGTGTGTGTTCGTGTGTGTGTGTTGTATGTGTGCGTGGGCGCGCGCGTGCGTGCGCGTGCGTGCGTGTGCGCGCGTGTGTGTGTGTGCGTGTGTGTGTGCGTGTGTGTGGTGTGTGTGTGAGTGGGTAAGCGGGGATGGGTGGGTGGGTGGGTGGGCGGGCGCATGCGTGCGCGTGCGCGTGCGCGTGTGCGCGTGCTTGTGTTGTGTGTGTGTGTGCGCGTGTGTGTGTATGTGTGTGTGCGTGTGTGTGTGTGTGTGTGTGTGTGCGGGTGCGTGTTTGTGTGTGCGCGTGTGTGTGTGTGTGTGCGTGCCTGCGTGCGTGCGTGCGTGCGTGCGCGCGTGCGCGTGTGCTTGTGCGTGTGTGTGTGTGTGTGTCTGTGCGTGCGCGTGTGCGTGCGTGCGCCCGTGCGTGTGCGAGTGCGTGAGTGCGTGAGTGTGTGAGTGCGTGTGTGCGTGGTTGTGTGAGTTTGCGTGTGCGCGTGTTTCCCTGCGTCTCTGCGTGGAGTCTCTGCGTGCGTGCGTGCGTGCGCGTGCGCGTGTGTGCATGTGCGTGGTTGCGCATGCGTGGGTATGCGTGCGTTTGTGTGCGCGCGCGTTTGTATATGCATGTTCAAAAGCCGTGAGTGCGCGCGTGCGCGACCCCAACCCCCCTGGCTCAAGCCGCGATCGGGCCCCCGCCCCGGGGCCTGCCGAAACCATGTGGGCGCAGGGCGCGCGCGGGCCCCGACGCGGGGCGAGGCGCCCGCGCCGCCCCGCCCCCCCGCCAGCGCGCGCGGCTGCCTGGCGGACCCAGGCGACCCGCCTATTTGGCGGGGGGCGGATGGGGGCGAAAGGGGATCGGCACCGCGGCTGGAACGCCCCCCCAAAAATGGAGGAAGATCGAAGGGGGCGCGGGGGGAGGTCTGGCGAGGGATGCACCAATGCGCGCATCATCGGCGACCCGGCATCACCGAGCTCTCCGACGACATGGCACCATCGATCTCCCTGGGAATCCCGGGGCCAACTCTCCCGGCCGCCTGGGCGCTATGCCTCGGGAGGGCCCCCCGGCGCATGACGGGCGCGAAACTACGCGCGGCCGCATGCCTGGCTCGGAGCAGCCCCCGCGCGCGGGAGGCGAAGTCAGTGATCGCACCGGGCTTCTGCGCCCCCAGCGCGAACCCGAGGAAGCTCCAGGGGCCCCGCGCCCCGAGCTCCCCATCGCCCTCCAAGGCGCCTCTTTTCGCGAACCCCAACCTGCCCTTCCTGCGCCCCAGCGATCCCCGCTCAGGGTTCGCCGCGGGCCGCGGAGCGCGCCGGCCGCCCCAGGTGGCGCGCCCCCCCCCATCGGCCCGCTGCTGGGCGCGCCCCGACGCGAGCTCTGCCTTGGGCCGCGCTGGCCCTGGCCCGTTTGGCGCGTGCGCCGCGCCGCTGGCCGTTGGCCCAGCCAGTCCGCCCCCGTGCCATCGGCTGGCGGCGCCTGCCCGGCAGCTCACTGCCGCCCCACATTGGCGGGCGCCGCCTCCGCGCCCCCCCCCGCTCTGCCGCCCGGCTGCCTGCCGGGGGCCTTCGCCCCGCCCCCGCCCCGGCTGGGCGCCGCCCTGATCGCGGCCGCGACGCGCGCGCCAGCCCTGAGATCGGGCCGCTGTTTTTCTGCTGCCCCCCCCCGCCGCCCGCGGCATTTTGCGCGGCCTCCGCGCGCCGTTCCGCGGCCGCCCGGGCCCCGCGGCTCTCTCTGGATGGCCCGCTTTGCCCGGCCTCTTCGCCTTTGCACGGCGCGCCCGCCCCCCCGCGCCGCGGTCGCGCTGCGCCGCCTGCTCTGCGCGCCGCCCCGCGCTCAGTCCACCGCGGCAGCTTCGCGCAGCCCCCGCTTCTTCTGCCCCGCTTCTCGCCCCGGCCCGCGGGGGTCCAGGCCCTGCTGCTCCGGCGCTGCCTACTTTCTGGGCCTCGGCCTGGACTGCTGCCGCTGGCGCCCACCATGGGCGCGCCCGCCACGCCGCCCAGCGCCTTCTGCCAGGGTCGGCCCGCTGGCCCGGCCACCCCGCGCGCCCCCCCGCGGCCCCCTGCGCGAGTGCGCCCACTATCCTTTGCATCCGCTCTCCGCGGTCGCCCGTGGTCTTCCCCCCTCTTGCACGCGGGGAATCGCAATGCGGTGGCCCAGGTTGTCTGGGCGCGCGCGGACTGCCGCTGCCGCGCTGCGACGCAAAAAGTGCGCGGGCGCGCGCGCATGTGCGGGAGCGTTGGTGCGCGCGCGTGCGCGTGGGCGTGAACGTTTGCGCGCGAGTGCGCGCGCGCGCGTGCGCGCGCGCGTCGCGTGTCGCTCGCTGCGAGACGAAGAAAGATGGCCTCGGCAGTCCACCTTCGACGCCCGAAGGCAAAGTCGACAGGCTGCTTCTGAAGGCGCCTGCCCATCTCAGCACGCAAATTCGCACATTCAACAATGATAAAGGCAGAGACGCTTCAAAACCTGGCAAGCTTGCGAAACCACGGCGTCGTGACCCCGAACAACGCCAAGTGCCACCTGAACCTCGGCCGCGCGATCGTCGGCCAATCTGTCAGCTAGCGCATTCAGGATGGCATGGCCCCTAGAAACGGAGTCAGCGAACCATTCCTGCTTCTGGGCATCCTCAAGGATGTGAGAAGGGACATGCGACAGGAAGACGTGGGCAGAGCGAGACTGGGGCCACTCCCACAGCTCCCACCATAGATCGCTGTTGGACAGCTTGGACGAGTGAGCCCTGCCTCCCGCATTCGTCTTCAGAATATAAACGCGATCGGTCACCACGTGCAGATATTGGGCTGGCTCAGCGTGACGCGCGCACTCCACAATCGCCGCAAGCTCTGCGCGTGGGACAGTTCCCCTGCCGAGGGTTTACCACACGTGCGACAGCACAATTCCAATCGACATCGTTCCCAGGGACCATGCGCACAAACGAGAAAAAAAACAACTCTCCTTAAAACAAGAAGCTTGGCAAACTGACCCCCCGACCCGTCGACGCCGTACAAACCCCAGGGAAAATACTTGGAACAAGGGGCCGTGGAGAGCGAATTTCACGAACAACCGAAAATCTGGGGTAGCGGGCAAACGGAACCACGAGGTAGGAAGGAGCCCGCGCACCCGAAAGAATTGGAAAATATTGGCCTCGTGGATGGCGGTATGCAGGAGGTGCTGTGTGTCCGCTATATCAGGGCACGTTCTCCTGTCTTTGCACACGCACTGCCAAACACGATGCGCAGTAGTCTCGGGAGCGCGCTTGCAACTCCTGCAGTCGGCGGCAAGCCCTGCCAAGGAACGTCGCTCTTCGGTCCAGCTCGCCAGTGGCGGTTCAACCGAGCCTGCAATGCTGAATTACCATCTGTTCGAGAAATCCAAGCCTCGATGACCTTACGATAATACATCTGGATAGGGCCATGACCTGGACAGTGTGTGCGTGTGTGTGCGTGTGTACGTGTGCGTGTGCGTGTGTGCGTGTGTGTGTGTGTGTGTGTGCGTGTGCTTCATATGTGCGCGCGTGCGTGTGCGATTGCGTGCGCGTGCGTGCGCGTGCGCGTGGCATACCAGGAAGACAACATGCTCGCACAAGAGCCCGCCACAGACGACCGCCGCGCGCAGCCGTCGCCGGCGCCCACTCCCCCTTAGGAGCTTTGCCTCCCGCCGGCCCCCTTCGACTCTGCAGGCCGCCTGCTACCCTAGGACATCGCGTCTCACGCTTAGTTGGCCGTCAGGCCCCACCCTGACATGGCGGTCCGCCGCTCCTGCCCAGCGTATCCAAGGAGGTGTGCGTGCACATAAAGACAACGCCCCTGCTCTCCGCGCGTCGCATTTGATGGTGCCTTCTGGGGCTCTCCTGCATTTTACGTGTAGTTTCTCACTCCGACCTGCATAGCTTCGGCAGCTTCCACGTGCACTGCTTTCGGCCCTCTCTTCCTTTGCACGCGTCAGTCACGCCCTGACCATCCACAAGCAGAAGTTCGGTGGTAATTGCTCGAGGTGTGCCCACCCGTCAGCTCGCTACGTTGGATCAACTGGCCGGGAAGTAAAAAGTGTGTGTGTGTGTGTCTGTGTGTTCCACCCTGGGACACGACGCCGACTGACCGTCCACACACACGCGGCCACTGGGATGCTGACACACGCTCCCTACGGCATCAGCTGCGCGTTTCCGCAAGGTCGGCCACTTCCTGCATGTTCCACGTTGCCTAGGTTGTTGGGCCACGATCGGCTCCGTTTTCAACGAGTGGTACCCTCTAGTGGGCTTTGCATTCCTCATCTGCTCCGCTGCTCTGTACGTTCGCTGTCACCCAGGGTCGGATTAGCGCCCGATCACGTCGGCCCGATTTTGGGAAAAAAGAGTGCATGCCCGAGGGTTACTGCGAGCAGCTTAGACCTGGAACAAAACGAAGCAGTCAATGTATCGACCCACATTCCTATCACGTGATCGTGTCGGGGCGTTCTCGGTGAAAATTAGGCCTTCTGTCTGCCGATCTGCATTCCTACCATGCGGCCGCTACGTGGCGTCTCCGGTGATGGCGGTGGTGAGAATGTCGAAGAGGCTCCCTGGCCTGCTGCTAAGCACGCGGTGCGGCGGCCAGAGCTCACCACACGAATGCCAGTTGGCAGCCGGGAAACCTGGCTCTGATCCTTCACAGCCTCGTCCACCTCGTCCTCCTCCAATTGCTCCTCCAAATCCTCCTCAGCTTCCTCCTCCTCCTCCATGTTATCAACGGCGGAAACGAGACATGGCATAGAACGATCATGCAGGCTGCAGCCGAACTACTGAGAACGGGCGTAGGGCGCCCAAGCAGGTGAGATGACTGCGAGCACGCGTCAGTACATACACAGTCAGAGACCTGACGGCGACGACCACACCTCCGAACACATCGAACTCCGATGAATGATTTGGCTCTGCGATAACATGGCGAGGAGGGGGTCCATGTAAAGGGCCTTCTAGGAGCGTGCCGACTCCTTCTAAGAAGCCGCCCGCCTTCACAGAAGGTCGCAACCTTTTCGCCCTGGCCCCCTCGGAGGGCCGCCGAGCGACGTCCGAGCACGCCAGAGACCGGAGAGACAAGAGACAGCGGGCGCAAAGGCAGGCAGAGCGAGGCTTGGGCGGGCCAAACGTGAATCCAGGGCGGCGAACCGCCAGTGAGGCGTCACGGTCCTGGCCGCAGTGCCCGCCGAAAGCCAAACCCTGCGCGTCCCGAGGTGGGCCCTGGGGGAACACTCTCTGGGATACGCCAGCTCTTGGTGGGAGTCCTTGGCCTACCCAGAGAGGCGCGACCCCGCGCCTGCGCGGCCGCCGCCGGCGGCGGCGCGGGCGAGTCGCTAGGGACCGAAGCCTGCGCCGCGGCAGCGGCGGTGCGGCAGACCAGCGGCGGTGGCGAAGCCTGCGGCGCGGAGCCCGCAGCACGTATCTCGAGCTGGGCGGGAGATCCCGCGGCGAGGTGGGACCAGGGGCTGTCCTTCGCGGGGCGTGGGGCGGAGATTGCCTTAGGGGCAAGGGTTCGGTGCGCGGTGGCTTGAGGCGGGAGGTAAGGGCGAAATTTAAGACTATGTGACGTGAGGTATTTCTGATATCTTCGAGCTCCTCATCCTCTGGTGAACGGCGGCGGGGCTGAGATGCGAAAGAAAACAATCGGAGGAACACGGATTTTGGAAACAACTGATTCGGGAACATCTGCCTGGGCCCGTTCTTCCTTTGGAGCGTCTGACCCTTATACATATGGGAAACGTCCAAAAAATGCCCCCCCACGAGAATAGATCTTAACCGTGAGGAGCGTTGCGCTTAACCGTGAGTGATTGAGTGCACGCTGTGAGTGCACGCTGTGAGTGCACGCTGCGAGTGCACGCTGTGAGCCCACGCTGTGAGCCCACGCTGTGAGCCCACGCTGTGCGTGCCCGCCGTGGTGAGCCCACGCTGTGAGTGCACGCGGTGAGTGCCCGCTGTGAGCCCACGCTGTGAGCCCACGCTGTGAGCCCACGCTGAGCCCACGCTGTGAGCCAACGCTGTGCAGGCCCGCCGTGGTGAGCCCACGCTGTGAGTGCACGCGGTGAGTGCACGCTGTGAGCCCACGCCGTGAGCCCACGCTGTGAGCCCACGCTGTGAGCCCACGCTGTGAGCCCACGCTGTGCGTGCCCGCCGTGGTGAGCCCACGCTGTGAGTGCACGCTGCGAGTGCACGCTGTGAGTGCACGCGTGGGCTCACCACGGCGGGCACGCACAGCAGCGTGGGCCAACCACTCTGTGAGTGCACGCTGTGAGTGCGCGCTGCTGTGAGCGCGCCCACAGCGAGCACGCACAGCGTGCGCTCACAGCGCGCACTCACAGCGTGCGCTCGCAGCGTGCACTCAGAACGTGAACTCACAGCGTGCACTCACAGCGTGCACTCACAGCGTGCGCTCATGGAGGGCACTCACAGCGTGCAGTCGCCATGTGCACTTACAACGTGCTCTCACAGCGTGCACTCACAGCGTGCACTCACCACAGCATGGGCTCACCGCGGCGGGCACGCGCAGCAGCGTAGGCCGAGTGAGTGCACGCTGTGAGGGCACGCTGTGAGTGCACGCTGTGAGGGCACGCTGTGAGCGCACGCTGTGAGCGCACGCTGCGCGCCACCCGGTGAGAAAGACTGCGATCTCACGCTGTGAGTGCACGCTGTGGGGCCAGCGGAATTTCGAATGCCTTGCGCGCTGGATTTTTCCGCGCGGTCGATTTCCTCAATGGTGTGTGTGCGTGCGTTTGTGTGCGTGGTGGCGTTGCATGTGGCGTCAACCCACCACACGCCACACGCCACACACCACACACCACACACATACACACTTCACGTAACACACCACACGCAAAACACCACATGGCACACACCTCACGCAATGCACCACACGCAACACACGACACACAACACAACACACGCTACACGCCACACGCCACACGCCACATGCCACACACCACAAACCATACACAACACACCGCCTACCGCACACCGAGCGCCGCACTCCGCACAACACCCGACACACACGCACACACACACACACGTACACACACACATACCACCACCCCACCACCACAACCACCACCACCGCCAATGATACCGCCACCACCAACGCCACCACCACCACAATCACAGCCACCACCACTCCCACCACCGCCACCACACGCAAACGCACACACCCACACACACACAAACCAGGGGAAATCGACCGCGCGGGGAAATCCAACGCGTAGGCAATTCGAAATTCCGTCGGGCCCACAGCGTGCACTCACAGCGTGAGCTCACGGTCTTTCTCACCGGGTGGCGCGCAGCGTGCGCTCACAGCGTGCGCTCACAGCGTGCACTCACGGCGTGCACTCACAGCGTGCACTCACAGCGTGCACTCACAGCGTGCACTCACGACGTGCACTCACAGCGTGCACTCACAGCGCGCACTCGCAGCGTGCACTCACCACAGCGTGCACTCACCACAGCGTGCACTCACCACAGCGTGCACTCAACACAGCGTGCACTCACAGCGTGCACTCACCACAGCGTGCATTCACAGCGTGCACTCACCACAGCGTGCACTCACAGCGTGCACTCACCACAGCGTGGGCTCACAGCGTGGGCTCACAGCGTGGGCTCACAGCGTGGGCTCACAGCGTGGGCCCACAGCGTGGGCTCACAGCGTGGGCTCACAGCGTGGGCTCACAGCGTGGGCTCACAGCGTGGGCTCACAGCGTGGGCTCACGGCGTGGGCTCACCAAAGCGTGCACTCACGGCGTGGGCTCACAGCGTGGGCTCACCAAAGCGTGCACTCACAGCGTGGGCTCACAGCGTGCACTCACAGCGTGGGCTCACCACAGCGTGGGCTCACCACAGCGTGGGCTCACCACAGCGTGGGCTCACCACAGCGTGGGCTCACCACAGCGTGGGCTCACAGCGTGCACTAAATCACTCACGGTTAAACGAAAACCCACTCACGGTGAAGCGAAAAACTACTCACGGTTTGGATTACCCGTCAACCCTCACACTTGAAAACAGCATTGAAGCATGGTGGGCCCACGATCACCGTGAGACCTAGACATGTTGAAATGTGAGGACCTTATACCAAGAAGCTTTATTGGGCCTCCTCTAGGTTAAACTCCGCACACATACATTATATTGGGGCACGATCCCTGGGAGTGCATCAACAACAAGAAGTATGTGAGTGTTCGAATGTAAGATTAAAACGTGCTCTGGGTGTCGGGCATGCACGACGCACATGTCAAAACCATCAGAAGCAGAAGTATGGCGCAAACAGGCAAGCCCGACCTGAAAGAGCGTGTCCTCCTGCCGCTCTCCCTCGTGCATCCTCCTGGATCGTTGTTCCCTACAAAGCTGTGTCGACTGAGGTCCTCTTGTGATAGAAGGTCGAATTCTGGCCGTGGAACCAGCGTGAGGGCGGGGGGGTGGGCTCCGCGCACGACCAGCACCCATGCATCAGGGCACCTTGATGGAATTGTCTTCAAAACTGGCGGCAATACGCTGTCCGAGGTTTCGCGCTCGTCGGAATGCGGGGCAACGGTTCTGCCCCACCTTGAATTGGCGATCGAAATGTGCTATCAAAAATGGTCCACATCACATGCGAACTCGGCGGCAAGTGTCCCGTCGGAACGTCCAGAATTCGTTCGGGACGCCTCTTGATGCAATGGACCTATCGGCTCGGCTGTCGGAGCAGGGGTGAAAGATGCTGCCCGCGCACCTGGCGCCCGCGCATCTGGCGACGCATGAGTCGGCGCACCAGTCGGTGAGCAATGCGGAGTAACATTCGAGGCCGCTGCGACGGCATACGCAGTCATCGGGGCAGCAATCGACGCTTGTCACTGCCAAGCTTTTGAGTCAGTGTGTTCTTGAGGCGGATGGTCGGACATCGGTAAGGCTCTTGCCCATGATGTCGGCGTCTCATTCGGCGTTGCTATCGGACACACGCCAAAGTCCTGGAGGGGTCAGAGCCTGAACATGTGTCGGTGTAGATGTTGACGTAACCATCCGCACATGGATCGGATCGCTGGTCAAACAGCTTGACGGCGCAGCTGGCGACGTAGACATTGATACAGCAGTCGACGCAGCCGATGTCCGTCCGCAGGGGCAGTAGACCAGGGCGCTTAGCGATGCACGCGCGGGTGTGGATGGGGAGGCAGCCAACGGTGCAGATGTCGACAATGACGGCGGTGGTATAAGCGGTAAAAAATGGTGGCGAATCAACTCCGCGACCGCGCGTAAGCACAGATATCGGCGCACCACTGGGCGCGACGAGGGCCAGGGCGGCTCTGTACGGCACGAGCCGACCGAGCCGCAGGCCGCCGCCGACAGGGGGGCCAAGGAGCGTCGCGCCATCCCTTGGCAGGCGGCCCCACACGAGCAAGGGCGAGCACGACGAAGAAGCCCATGGCGGTGGACGTGCGCGAGCAGTGACGCGCCACCCGCGAGGCCGCCAGCTGCGCCTCCGACTCCTGGACGCATCCCTCGCGTATCTCTCCTGGCCACCAACCAGCGCCGAAGCGGGTCGCAGATGGGCAAAAGGATGGCGCGCGGCCGCCTATGGCGCCGAGCGGTTCCGCGCACTCCCTCGGCCGAAGGCTGCTCAGAAGGGCGTGGTCATAAGAAGAGATGGCGCGCAAGTCGATGGCGATGGTGATGGCGACGCCGCCACCAAACCACAGCCCTTGGCTTGCAAGTCCTCGAGACGGTATTTGTTCTAACTTTTGCTGGTGCGGCGAATATGTTCCCTCACTTCGTCGTTCGCTCCGATTTGCTGGCTCGGCATTGAACACTTAGACAGCTGCTTCCGTTGTCCCTGCAACGGTTGAACCAATAACGGCATGGGGGCTCAACGCTTGCATACAGAATCATTAAAGCTTACGGTGTCCAAGTACGCATCCTGCCTGAAGGCTGTCAGCGTGTTGTAAGGCTCTCCAAATACGCATCCTGCCTGAAGGCTTTCCAAGTACGCATCCTGCCTGAAAGATACAAAGACTAAGAAACGTATGGAGTGGACGCCGTGTTGTTTCGAAGAGTGCTCCCCACAAAGCTCTCGATGGCATGTTTTTCGCTGATAGTTTGATGGCCGTGGGGCCGGACATGCCTACCAGCGGACCCAAAATATGGGACCCGAAATGATTGCCAGCATGACCCTCAACATTGGGTCTGTTCGCTCTCCATGCGCACTCGAGTAGTTCACCAAATTGGATGCAATACGCCCCCGGTCAAGATTAAGACAACCATGCAATAAGAAATTTTGGGGCTGAGCTGGGGAGCGGAAGAAATAAGAAAATAGGGGCTGAATTCCGGGGCAGTTTCTTAGCCGGCCGGCGCTCTCAATGCCGTGGCGCGTCCGTTGGTTTTTGCTCGCGTGCCATTGTGCGTGGCAGCGCAGGGCGCGCGGACGCACAACGGAGACGCCGACCTCTGGCTCGCCCAAGTGGCGCCGACCTCCGGCCCGCGTTGGTTTTTGCCTATGCGCGGTTGCGATTGGCTGGGCCAGGGCGCGCCCCAAGACGCCAGGTGGCGGCGTCGACCTCTGGCCCGCGTCGGTTTTTGCTTATTTGCGATTGCGATTGGCCGCGCAGGGGCGCGCGCAGGACGCCAGGCGGCGGCGCCGACCTTTGGCCCGCGTAAAATTTGCGATTGCGCGTCGCCGTTCGAGAGCCCGCCCAAAAACGCTTGGCGGCCGCGCCACCCCTGGCTCGTTCGCGCTGGTTTCTGATTATTTGCGATTGTGTTTCGCCTTTCCAGGGCCCGCCCGAAGACGCCTGGCGGCCGCGCGCACCGCATGGCTCGCTGGCGCTGGTTCCCGATGATTTGCGATTGCGCTTTGCCTTTCCAAGGCCCGCCCAAGGACGCCTGGCGGCCGCGACCACCCTGGCTCGCTGGCGCTGGTTTTACATTATTTGCGACTGTGCTTGCCCCCCCTGGGTCCCGTCCAAGGACGCCTGGCGGCCGCGCGCCCCCCCTGGCTCGTTGGCGCTGGTTTCGGATCACTTGCGATCGTGAGCCCGCGCAAGGAAGCCTGGCGGCCGCGACCCCCTTGGCTCGCTGGCGCTGGTTTCTGCTTATTTGCGATTGTGTTTGCCTCCCCCCAGGCCCCGTCCAAGGACGCCTGTCGGCCACGCGCCCCCTCCCTGGCTCGCTGGCGCTGCTCCCCGATTATTTGCGATTATGTTTCGCCTTTCCAGGGCCCGCCCAAAAGACGCCTGACGGCCGCGACCCCCCTCGCTCGTTGGCGCTGGTTTCTGATTATTTGCGGTTGCGCTTGCATCCCCCAGGCCCCGTCCAAGAGCGCCTGGCGGCCGCGCGCGCCCCCTGGCTCGCGGGCGCTGGTTCCCGATTCTTGTCGATTGTGCTTGCCCCGCCCCCATCCCCGTCCAAGGGCGCCTGGCGGCCGCGCGCCCCCCCTGGCTCATTGGCGCCGGTTCCGGAATACTTGCGACTGCGCTTCGCCTTTCGAGGGCCCGCCCAAAGACGCCTGGCGGCCGCGCAACCCCTGGCTCGCCGGCGCCCGTTTCTGATTATTTGCGATTGTGTTTCGCCTTTCCAGGGCCCGCCCAAAGACGCCCGGCGGCCGCGCGCACCGCATGGCTCGCTGGCGCTGGTTTCTGATTATTTGCGATTGCGTTTTGCCTTTCCAGGGCCCGCCCAAGGACGCCTGGCGGCCGCGACCACCCTCGCTCGCTGGCGCTGGTTTTTGATCATTCGCGGGTGTGCTTGCTCCCCCCAGGCCCTGTCCAAGGGCGCCTGGCGGCCGCGCGCCCCCCCTGGCTCCATGGCGCTGGTTTCGGATCATTTGCGACTGTGAGCCCGCGCAAGGAAGCCTGGCGGCCGCGACCCCCCTGGCTCGCTGGCGCTGGTTTCTGATTATTTGCGATTGTGTTTGCCTCCCCCCAGGCCTCGTCCAAGGACGCCTGTCGGCCGCGCCCCCCCCGGCTCGCTGGCGCTGGCCCCCGATTATTTGCGATTGTGTTTCGCATATCCAGGGGCCGCCCAAAGACGCCTGACGGCCGCGACCCCCCTCGCTCGTTGGCGCTGGTTTCCGATTATTTGCGATTGTGCTTGCCCCCCCCGGGCCCCGTCCAAGGACGCCTGGCGGCCGCGCGTGCCCCCTGGCTCGCTGACGCTGGTTTCGGAATATTTGCGAGTGTGTTTCGCCTTTCCAGTGCTCGCCCAAAGACGCCTGGCGGCCGCGACGCCCCCTGGCTCGCCGGCGCCCGTATCTGATTATTTTCGAGTGTGCTTGCCGCCCCGGCCCCGTCCAAGGACGCCTGGCGGCCGCGCGCCCCCCCTGGCTCGTTGGCGCGGCTTCGGAATATTTGCGATTGTGCTTCGCCCTTCGAGAGCCCGCCCAAAGACGCCTGGCGGCCGCGCCACCCCTGGCTCGTTGGCTTTTTTATATGTTTTGCAACTGTGTTTCGCCTTTCCAGGGCCCGTCCAAGGACGCCTGGCGGCCGCGCGTGCCCCCTGGCTCGCTGGCGCTGGTTTCGGAATATTTGCGATTGTGCGTTGCCTTTCCAAGGCCCGCCCAAGCGCGCCTGGCGGCTAGGAGGAGTCGGCTTGCGGGGGGGGTCGGGCGCGCGGGAGGCGGGCGGAGGCGTCGCCGGCGCCCGGCGCCCCCGGGGGGCTCCATGTTGCATTTCCCAGGCTGCGCCAAGCGCGCACGCGTTGCTTGCCCGCGCGCTCACACTCGCGCAAGCGCATCCTAAGAAACTACGATTTGGATCGGAACCGGGCGACAACGGGCATGGGGCGCCTGTCAAGGCTGCTGCTAGGAGCGATTGCTGCTGGCTCGACACGCGCGATATGCGTGCGACGACTTTTGGAGGACGGGCGCTGCGCCGTCCAATCCAACGCGGCAATGGCGCGGTCCGGGGCGCGCGGCCGTCGCGGCGCACGGCGGTCGACGTGACCGCATGGGGCGCGCGATCGGCCGCGCGGCACTTGCGGGCCATTCGGCCGACGCTGCCGGGTCGCCCTCAAACAGCCCGCCAGGAATACGCAAATGCGCAATGCGCCAGCGCGCCGCCAGGATATCGCCCTGAAAACAACATGTTCACTCTGAACGCCGACTGCGCGCCCCGCTGAAGCAGCGAAGTCGCGCGGCGCGCCGGCGCCGCGGGCCCGCCGCAATGAGCTCGCGGGAAAAAAACAAGCCTCTCTCCATGGGTTCTGGCACCGATTCTGGCCTACTTCCCCGTTCTGGCCGATTCTTCTTCCATCGCCGATTCCTCCTTTGATTCCGCATCGATTCCTTGCTGATTCTTTTGATTCCGCTAGAATCAAGGGTCGCAGTTGTGCCGATTCTGTTTTGATTCTGCACTGATTCCGCTCTAATTCCTTTGATTCCCCTGTGCCCCGGGGGCCATCAGGCCGCGGCCCGAGCTCCCGCCTCGGCGGCATGGCTTTTCCAGGAGCGCGGAAGAGTTCTGAGGGGGAGGGGGGCGGGGGGGGGGGCGGAGCGATTTTTGGGGCGCATCGGGCGGCCGAGCCGCAGATTTTTGGGCCCAGTGCCCACGCCCAACATGGCAGGCGCGGGCGCGCGCGCGCGAGCTTTCGACCGTCGGCGCATCTGTAAGTTCGTACCCCGCCCCGCGCGCGGGAATGGAAACTTGCGTTGCGGTTTCCAATTGAACGCGCGCCCGTTGCAACTGCATCGCATTGCTCAGCGCGCAAGAGCAGCGTGGGGGCTTTGCGTTCTCGCATGAGAAGCGCGCGGAACCGAACCGAACGGTCGGCGGCACACGCTCCTGCGCCGCGCGCGAGGCCATCGCGTCAGCGCGGGAGGGTCAAGGGCCTGGGCCGTCGCCCTGGGGCGCGAGCACAGCGCGAGGCCCGCGCGGGTCTCTCGCGCCAAACATGCGCAACAAGGTCGGCCCGCCCGCCGGCCGGCGCTCGCGGGCGACGCGACGCCGGCGCCGACTGCGAGGCCGACGGGGCCCGGAGGATTCCTGAGAGTCCCGGAAAGGGGCAGCGGGCCGCGATGGAATCGGCGCGGTCGTTGGCGCCCCCCCCGCGCCCGCCCCCCCCTGCAAGCCGACTCCTCCTACTGGCGGCCGCGGCCCCCCTGGCTCGCTGGCGCTGGTTTCTGATTATTTGCGAGTGCGCTTGCCCCGCCAGGTTTCGCCCAAGGACGCCTGGCGGCCGCGCGCCCCCCCATGGCTCGTTGGCGCTAGTTTCTGATTGTTTGCGATTACGGGCCCGCGCAAGGAAGCCTGGTGGCCGCGACCCCCCTGGCTCGCTGGCGCTGGTTTCTGATTACTTGCGATTGCGCTTGCCCCCCCCCCCACCCCCGGTCCCGCCCATGGACGCCTGGCGGCCGCACGCCCCCCCCCCTGGCTCGTTGGCGCTGGTTTTTGACTATTTGTGATTGTGGGCTGGCACGAGGAAGCCTGGCGGCCGCGACCCCCCTGGCTCGCCGGCGCCGGTTTTTGATCATGTGCGATTGTGCTTGCCCACCCCAGGTCCCGCCCAAGGACGCCTGGCGGCCGCGCGCCCCCCCCTGGCCCGTTGGCGCTGGTTTATGATTATTTGCGGTTGTGGGCCCGCGCAAGGAAGCCTGGCGGCTGCGACCCCCTGGCTCGCTGGCGCTGGGTTCTGATTATGTATTTGCGATTGTGCTTGCCCCCCCAGGTCCCGCCCAAGGACGCCTGGCGGCCGCGCGCCCCCCCTGATTCGTTGGTGCTGGTTTCTGATTATTTGCGATTGTGGGCCGGCACAAGGAAGCCTGGCGGCCGCGACCCCCCTGGCTCGCTGGCGGTGGTTTCTCATTATTTGCGATTGTGCTTGCCCCGCCAGGTCCCGCCCAAGGACGCCCGGCAGCCGCGCGCCCCCCCCTGGCTCGTTGGCGTTGGTTTCTGATTATCTCCGATTTTGGGGGCGCGGGGCCGAGGCCTGATTATGTGCGATTGTGGGCCGTGCGGGCCAGCCAGGCGCCCTTGGGCGGGGCCTGGGTGGCGGCGGGGGGGGCAAGCGCACTTGCAAATCATCAGAAACCAGCGCCGGCGAGCCACGAGGGGGTCGCGGCCGCCAGGCTTCCTTGCGCGGGCCCAGTCGCAAATAATCAAAAACCAGCGCCAACGAGCCAGGAGGGGGCGCGCGGCCGCCAGGCGCCCGTGGGCGGGACCTGGGGGGGCACACAATCGCTAATAATCAAAAACCAGCGCCAGCGAGCCGGTGGGGTCGCGGCCGCCAGGCTTCCTTGCGCGGGCCCACAGTCGCAAATAATTAGAAACCAACGCCAACGAGCAGGGGGGGAGGGGGCGCGCGGCCGCCAGGCGTCCTTGGGCGGGACTCGGGGGGGCAAGCACACTCGCGAATAATCAGAAACCAACGCCAGCGAGCCAGGGGGGTCGCGGCCGCCCAGCTTCCTTGCGCGGGCCCAGAATCGCAAATAATCAAAATACAACGCCAACGAGCCAGGGGGGGCGCGCGGCCGCCAGGCGTCCTTGGGCGGGACCTGGGGTGGGCAAGCACAATCGCAAATGATCAATAACCTGCGCCGGCGAGCCAGGGGGTTCGCTGCCGCCAGGCTTCCTTGCGCGGGCCCACAACCGCAAATACTCATAAACCAGCGCCAACGAGCCAGGGGAGGCGCGCGGCCACCAGGCGCTCTTGGGCGGGACCGGGGGGGGGGGGGGGCAAACACGCTCGCAATTATCAGGAATCAACGCCGGCGAGCCAGGGAGGTCGCGGCCGCAAGGTATCTTTGCGCGGGCCCACACTCTCAAATAATCGGGAACCAGCGCCAAACGAGCCAGGGGGGGGCGCGCGCGGCCGCTAGGCGCCCTCGGGCGGGACCTGGCGGGGCAAGCGCAATCGCTAATAATCAGAAGCCAGCGCCGGCGAGCCACGGGGGGGTCGCGGCCGCCGGGCGCCCTTGCGCGGGCCCACAATCGCAAATAATCAGAAACCAACGCCAACGAGCCAGGGGGTGGGGGGCGCGCGGCCTCCAGGCGTCTTTGGGCGGGACCTGGGGGTGGGGGGCAAGCCCAATCGCAAACGATCAGAAACCAGCGCCAGCGAGCCAGGGGGGTCGAGGCCGCCAGGCTTCCCTGCGCGGGCCCACAATTGCAAATAATGAGAAACCAGCACCAACGTGCCAGGGGGGGCGCGAGCGGCCGCCAGGCGTCCTTGGGCGGGACCTGGGGGGGCAAGCACACTCGCACATAATCAGAGACCAGCGCCGGCGAGCCAGGGAGGCCGCGGCCGCCAGGCTTCCTTGCGCGGGCCCACAACCGCAAATAATCAAAAACCAGCGCCGACGAGCCAGGGGGGGGGGCGCGCGGCCGCCAAGCGTCCTTGGGCGGGACCTGAGGGGGCGCGCACAATCGCCAATAATCAGAAACCAGCGCCAGCGAGCCAGGGGGGTCGCGGCCGCCAGGCTTCCTTGCGCGGGCCCACACTCGCAATTATCAGACACCAGCGCCAACGAGCCAGGGGGGGGCGCGCGGCCGCCAGGCGTCCTTGGGCGGATCTCGGGGGGGCAAGCGCACTTGCAAATGATCAGGAACCAACGCCAGCGAGCCAGGGGGGTCGCGACCGCCAGGCTCCCTTGCGCGGGCCCACAATCGCACGTAACCAGAAACCAACGCCAACGAGCCAGGTGGGGGCGCGCGGCCGCCAGGCGTCCTTGGGCGGGGCCTGGGGGGACAAGCGCAATCGCAAATAATCAAAAACCGCAAATAATCAGAAACCAGCGCCAGCGAGCCAGAGGGTCGCGGCCGCCCGGCTTCCTTGCGCGGGCCCACAATCGCACATGATCAAAAACCAGCGCGGACGAGCCAAGGGGGGGGGGCGCGCGGCCGCCAGGCGCCTTTGGGCGGAACCTGGGGGGGGGGGGGGCAAGCACACTCGCAAATGATCAGAAACCCGCGCCAGCGAGCCAGGGGGCCGCGGCCGCCGGGCTTCCTTGCGCGGGCCCACAATCGCACATAACCAGAAACCAACGCCAACGAGCCAGGGGGGCGCGCGGCCGCCTGGCGTCCTTGGGCGGGACCTGGGGGGCAAGCACAATCACCAATAATCAGAAACCAACGCCAGCGAGCCAGGGTCGCGGCCGCCGGGCTTCCTTGCGCGGGCCCACCATCGCAAAAAAAAAAAAAAAAAAAAAAAAAAAAAAACAGCGCCAACGAACCAGGGGGGGGCGCGCGGCCACCAGGCGCCCTTGGGCGGGCCCTGGGGGGGGGGCAAGCACAATTGCAAATAATGAAAAACCAACGCCAGCGAGCCAGGGGGGTCGCGGCCGCCAGGCTTCCTTGCGCGGGCCCACCATCGCAAATAATCAGCAACCAGCGCCAACGAGCCAGGGGGGGGCGCGTGGCTGCCAGGCGCCCTTGGGCGGGACCTGGGGGGCAATCACTATCGCAAGTAAGCAGAAACCAGCGCCGGCGAGCTAGGGGGGTCGCGGCCGCCAGGCTTCCTTGCGCGACCCACAATCGCAAATAATCAGAAACCAGCGCCAACGAGCCAGGGGGGGGCGCACGGCCGCCAGGCGTCCTTGAGGGGGGCCTGGTGGGGGGGGGAGGGGGCGCGCACAATCGCCAATAATCAGAAACCAGCCAGGGGTGGCGCGGCCGCCAAGCGTCTTTGGGCGGGCCCTCGAAAGGCGAAGCACAATCGCAAATAGTTAAAAACCAGCGCCAACGAGCCATGGGGGGCGCGCGGCCGCCAGGCGTCCTTGGACGGGGCCTGGCAAGCACAATCGAAAATAACCAGAAACCAGCGCCGGCGAGCCAGTGGGGTCGCGGCCGCCAGGCGTCTTTGGGCGGGCACTGGAAAGGCGAAACACAATCGCAAATAATCGGGAACCGTCGCCAGCGAGCCAGGGGGGGCGCGCGGCCGCTGGGCGTTCTTGGACGGGGCCTGGGGGGAGCAAGCACAATCGCCAATAATCAGAAACCAGCGCCAGCGAGCGAGGGGGGTCGCGGCCGCCAGGCGTCTCTGGGCGGGCCCTGGAAAAAGGCAAAACACAATCGCAAACAATCGGGAACCAGCGCCAGCGAGCCAGGGGGGGCGCGCGGGCGACAGGCGCCCTTGGACGGGGCCTGGGGGGAGGGAAACGCAATCGCAAATGATCAGGGACCAGCGCCAGCGAGCCAGGGGGGTCGCGGCCGCCAGGCTTCCTCGCGCGGCCCGCCGCCGAGGTCGGCGCCGCCGCCTGGCGCCCTGGGGCGCGCGCTGGAGCAACCGCTCGCAATCGTAAATAAGCAAAAACCAGCGCGCGCCAGAGGTCGGCGCCGCCGCGCGGCGTCCTGGGGCACGCCTCGGCGCAGCCACTCGCAATCGCAAATAAGCAAAACATGACACAAAGCAGAGGTCGGCGCCGCCGCCTGGCGTCCTCGGGCGCGCACTGGCGCAGCTATGCGCAATCGCGACTAAGCAAAAACCGCAGCGCGCCAAAGGTCGACGCCGCCGCGCGGCGCCCTGGGGCGCGCCTCGGCGCAACCAATCGCCATCGCAAGTAAACAAAAGCCAACGCAGGCAACCCAGAGATTGGCGCGAATTGCCAAGGGGGCCCGCGCGCGCCCTGAAGTCCGACGCAATTGCGAATGAACAAAAACGCATGGAAACGATTTGATTTTGATTTTGGGGATGCATGCGGGGCCCCACTTGTCACTGACAACAAGCGAATCAAAAAGCCTCCGCGGCGGTTTTGGAAGGGCGCCTACGATTTAAGAAACTTGGCCCGTAAGAAAGTGGCAACCCGTGGCGCGCTGAACATGGCCGCGGCATAAGAAATCCGCAGGGGCTGAAACGAAAAGCCGGTTTTCTGATTGAGCGCCGTGGGTGCACATGTCTCGCCATGGATTTGGACTAGACGAACGGCAATGCAACGCACATCACTGCAATTGAGAACCGGTTTGACCGAGGTGCAACCCTTGAATTGAAACGTATGTGGTGCAATCTAGGTGGCACAAGCTGCGTGGTGCAATTTCATTGTGCGATGTGCATGTTACGTGGTCAATAATATGCGGCGCAAGATTTACGATGCAATCTACGTGTTTTCCGAAAAGGTATGTGCTGCAAGCTATGTGGTGCGACCGACCTTGCAGAAATTGAAGTCATCAACTCCCAGGCTCGAGCAAACGTCCGACCCTTCGACGCGCACCTTGCCTGGCAAAACCCATGCGACCACACTTACAGTTACTGATCGGCACTTCCAGCCGCATCTATGCGACCGCGCTGGCGCGTGCACGCTCGCGCGCAGACCAACCAGCTGGCTTGGCACAATCGACGCGGCCGCGATGGCACTGACTGATGGGAACTTTCCAGCGCGTATTAAAGGACGCGCTGGCGCACGGGCACTTCAGTGCGGGTCGGTGACTCGGTCGTTCGCAATATCATGACGTCGACAACGCTGGCAAATCTGATGATACTAGCAATGACGACGGCGATGATGACGATCACGACGACAAGGTATTATGATGCCCGTGTGTCGGACATGAAGGTGGTTGTGATGTTCATGGCGGCAACGGCGGCGATCGACGATGCCGATGATGGCGATGATGCGAGGGCGCTGACGAAAGTGACGGGGAAGTGGACGCACAGGAAATAAAGAGAAGTGGCGAACTCCCCGTTTGAAAACAAATGGTTCTCATATGTGCTGGAAGGTCCTGGCTTGAAATGCGTCGAATAACAATGGTGAACATGTTCGACACGCGCGCAAAAAAAAAGGTGCGCGCATGTGGCCTGCATGGTCCGCGACCGTGCCCTCGAGGCACGAGTTGGAGTGTCCTCAGGTCCCTTGCTCAATCCCCTTGAGCCTCAATCCTCAATCCTCATGACTCTTTCAGGGGCCCCGGACACGAAATTGCAAAAGTCTCCCTGGGCGTTGTCGCGTCTTCCCGGCTGACTTTTGCGGCCCCGAGAGAGCCCTAAGACGGGCCATTCGGGCCGCAAGAGCCCGCCGAGACGGTTCAAGAGGGCCCCGAATCGCCGAACAATCGGTCAAACACGCCCAGGATGGCCTCCAGTCGTACGAAAAAGTGCTCAAAACATCCCAGGAGGCCTCCAAGAGGCTTCCCAGAAGGGCCCGATGCGAGTATCATCGATGTTCATTCGGTTTTGAAATGTTTTCGGGGTTCTCCAATGTGTCTCCACTGGTCGAGCTTCCGACGCTACAAGACGTCCCAAGAGGCCCCCAAGACCGTCCCAAGAAGGCCCCAGAGGCGCCAAGACGGACCCCATGACGGCCCCAGAGGCGCCAAGACGGGCCCCAAGCAAGACGGCCCCAAAACAGCCCCCACGAGACCCAAAGAGACCCCCAGGAGGCCCGAAAGAGGCCCCAAGAGGCCCCAACACAGCACCACATAGGCCTCAAAACTGTCTCCAGGAGGCCCCCGACGAGGCGTCCCACGACATCCTGACGAACATCCAAGAGGGCTCTCACCCACAACCCAGGCGGGGTGTGCCGAAGACCACAAGACCTGGCCCGGCACGGAAACGGAAAGAGCGCCTCAAACACATTAACCGAAATGACTCACACCACCGTTCGTACTGGGAGCCTTGGCGTTGAGAGCTTGTTACGTCCCCCCCCTCGCTCCTCCTCCTCCTCCTCCTCCTCCTCCTCCTCCTCCTCCTCCTCTTTCTCCTCCCCCTCCTCCTCCTTTCCCTCCTTTTCCTCCTCCTCCATCTCCTCCTCCTCCTCCTCCTCCTCCTCCTCTTTCATTCCCCTCCTTCTTCTACCTCCCTCCTCCTCCCGTGGCCTCGTCCTCGTTCCTTCTCCTCCTCCTCCTCCTCCTCCTGCTGGATCCGCAACCCCGGCATGTGTCCCACTTTGGGACGCATGGCCACCGGGGTTAGGCGTGTCGGCCGAGAGTCCGCCACAGGACTGCAGGGGCCGCTGCCGCAGACGCTCCTGCTCGACGGATCAGCGGCGACCGATGGGCGGCGTGGGATCACTGTGTCCCCGCCGATGTCAAACAATCGCCATCCCCCGTGGCTCCCTCTCCAGGACGCATGGCTGGAGTGGACGGGTCGAAATCAGACAACAAACACGAACTCAAGGCAGAGCTAAGGTGGCACATACGAGGAGAGGCACAGAAGAAGGAAGGCCGAGAGGAGGGAGGACAAGAGGGACGAAGGAGGGTAGGCGCCACCGAAACTCATTCAGGCTAAAGAACTGCACGAAGCATTCGGGCACGTAATTGGCACGAAACCTCAAAAAGGCACTGGCGAGCAGAACTGACTCCTCCTCTTCCTCCTCCTCCTCCTCCTCCTCCTCATCCTCCTCCCCCTCCTCCTCCTTCTCCTCCTCCTCCTCCTACTCCTCCTCCACCTCCTCCTCCTCCTTCTCCGCCTCCTCCTCCCCCTCCTCCTTTTCGGGCGCGCTTGGGAGCCTATTGGGGCCCTCTTGGGCTCTCTTAGGGCCCTCGGGGCCCTTTTGGCCGTATTGGGGCCGTCTGGGGGCCATCTTGGGCCCCTTTTGGGTGCCTCTGGGGCTGTCTTGGGATGATCTTTGGGGCCTCTTAGGCCGTCTTGGGCCCGCCTGGGGGCCATCTTGGACCGTTTTGGGCCCGTTTGGCGCGCCTCCGGGGCCGTCTTGGGACGATATTCGGGGCCTCTGGGCCGTTTTGGGCCGGTCTGGGGGCCCTCTTGGACCGTTCTGGGCCAATTTGGGGCGCCTCTGGGGCTGTCTTGGGACGATCTTTGGGGCCTCTTGGGCCGTCTGGGGCCCTTCTGGGACGGAAAAGGGGATAACCCTAAAAACCTGCACAAACCCTAGGGAAATCAACTCCTGAGGCCCTCTCTGGGACCTCTTGAGGGCCTCTGGGGCCGTCTCGAGACTCTCTTGGACCGTCCAGCGACCATCTGAAGCTCTCTTGGGGCCGTCTTGGGGCCCTCTTGGGCCGTCTTGGGGCCCTTGGGCCGCTTCACCTTTAAAAAATACAAAGAAACGGGCCATGGGAGCCGCCCGGCAGCCGCTTCACTCGAACAAAGACGAAAGAAACGAGCCATTAGACCAATACGTCCGGGCCTCGCACCCCCCCTGCACCCCGCCCGAAAAGGGCTTCGCCCCAACTCAACGGAACTCACTCATACCTCGCTCTTTCCGTCACCTGGCCCGGCACAGAAACGGAAAGAGCGCTGCAGAAACAGAAACCGAAATTACTCACACCACCCTTCGTACTGGGAGCCTTGGCGTCATGAGCGTGTTACGTCACCCCTCGCTCTTGGGAGCCTTGGTGTTCAGAGATTGCTACGTTGCCGCCCGTTCCTGAGCCTTGGCCAAGCCTCGAGTCAGGAACTTGTTGCGTCACCGCTCTCTGCTGGGAGCCTTGGTCTTATCGGCTTGTTTACGTCTCCGTTCGCTCTTGGGAGCCTTGGTGTGAAGAGCTTTTTGCGTTACCGATCGCTCTTTATTTGGCGTCTCTGGGCCTTCTTGGGGGTCCTATTGCGGCCCTTGTCGGGCCCTCCTGGTGGCCTCTTGAGGGCCTCTTGGGGGCCTCTTGGGGCTTCTTGGGGGGCTCTGGGGGCCTCCTGGGAGCGTCTTGGGGCGAAAGGCTCGACTTTCTGGTTCGTGGTCCCCCTCTTGGGGCCGTCTTTGGGCTCTCTTGGGCCGTCTTGGGCGCCTCTTGGGCCGTCTTGGCGCCCTCTTGGGCCGTTTTGGGGGCCTCTTGGGAACCGCTTGGGCCGTCTTGGGGGCCTCTTGGACCGTCTTCAACGCCGTGGAAACCGAAAAGCCGTGTATGCTAAAAATGTACGTTTTCCCATAGGAAATCAATGGTTTCGCCTCCTGATGGCCTCGTCGGACGACTCTCTGGGGCCTCTTGGGGCTTCTTGGGGGGCTTTGGGGGCCTCCCGGGGGCGTCTTGGGGCGATAGGCTAGACTTTTCGGTTCGTGGTCCCCCTCTTGGGGCCGTCTTTGGGCTCTCTTGGGCTGTCTTGGGCGCCTCTTGGGCCGTCTGGGGGCCCTCTTGGGCCGTTTTGGGGGCCTCTTGAGAGCCGCTTGGGCCGTCTTGGGGCGGTCTTGGGGGCCTCTTGGGCCGTCGTCAACGCCGTGAAGCCGAAAAAGCCGTACATGCTAGAAATATATACGTGTTCCTCTTGGAGGTCTATGATTTGGGCCTCTTGGGGTCCTCTTGGGACGCCCCTTGGGCGCCTCTTGGGGGCCTCTTGGGCCGTCTTGGGCGGTCTTGAGCTCTCTTGGAGCGCTCTTGGGCCGTCTTGGGGGGGGACCCGAAAAACATGCAAAAAACAAAGGGAAACGGCCCAAAACGGCTATTCAACCCGTTTGCTCCCCGTACGCCCCCCCCCCCTGGACCCCCACCCCCCTTATGGGGCTTCGCCCACCACAGAACGTCATCACTCGTACCTCGCTCTTTCCGTTACCTGGGCCGGCACGGGAACGGAAAGAGCGCTTCAGAAACAGGAGCCGAAATGGCTCATGGCACCCTTCGCTCTTGGGAGCATTTGTGGTAAGAGCTTGTGGCGTCATTGCTCGTTGTTGGGAGCCTTGCTGGTAAGCGCGTGTGACGTCACCGCTCTCTGTTCAGAGCCCTCGAGGCTGATGCTGAGGCTGAGGCTGATGCAGGCTGAGGCTGAGGCAGCCTGAGGCTGAGGCCCAGGCTGAAGGCAGACTGAGGCTGAGGCTGAAGCAGGCTGAGGCTGAGGCTGAGGCAGGCTGAGGCTGAGGCTGAGGCAGGCTGATGCTGAGGCAGGCTGAGGCTGAGGTTGAGGCTAGGGCTGAGGCCGAGGCTGAAGGCAGACTGAGGCTTAGGCTGAAGCAGGCTGAGGCTGAGGCTGAGGCATGCTGAGGCTGAGGCTGAGGCAGGCTGAGGCTGAGGCTGTGGCTGAGGCAGGCTCAGGCTGAGGCAGGCTCAGGCTGAGGCCGAGGCTGCAGGCACACTGAGGCTGAGGCTGAAGCAGGCTGAGGCTGGCAGGCTGAGGCTGAGGCAGGCTGAGGCTGAGGCTGATGCAGGCTGAGGCTGAGGCAGGCTGAGGCTGAGGCCGAGGCCGACGGCAGACTGAGGCTGAGGCTGAAGCAGGCTGAGGCTGAGGCAGAGGCAGTCTGAGGCTGAGGCTGAGGCAGGCTGATGCTGAGGCAGGCTGAGGCTGAGGCTGAGGCTGATGCAGGCTGAGGCTGAGGCAGGCTGAGACTAAGGCCGAGGCTGAAGCAGGCTGAGGCTGAGGCAGAGGCAGGCTGAGGCTGAGGCTGAAGGCAGGCTGAGGCTTGGGCAGGCTGAGTCTGAGGCTGAGGCAGGCTGAGGCTGAGGCTGTGACTGCGACTGCCGTTGCGAATGCGACTACGACTTCGAGAACAGCAGAATTCTACAACTGGATTCTCATCCGAATCTCAAGGGGAATGCTTACATATATGCTCCTGCACATCGCTGTTAGGTTGCTTTGCCGGGATAGTTTTGTTTCAAAATGCTGCTCTCGTTGAGTCGAGGCGCTGGCCTCATTTTCGGACTTCCGCCGACGCAGTTGGGCCCTCATTCCATTACTTAATATGAATACTATTCTCCTCCTCCCCCTGATGACGTCCGCGCGGCGGGCTGCGCCGTGGAGGCCGGCTCGCCGTCCCGATCGTCGTCGTCGATTCCTCCTCCTCTGGGAGGACAATGAAGTAGCGCAGTTGGAGGGGATGGCAGGGAGGGGGTAGGATGTCAAATGCTGACGCGAGCGCACCTAGCTTGTCTTTTTCGGGTGCAACGCCCACTTCGGGTGCAACGCCCATTACTTCCAGGTGCAATGCCATGTTTCCTTTGGGTGCAATGCCCACTTCGGGTGCAACGTCCGTCCGCGCAAGGTGCAATGCCTTGTTTGATATGGGTGCAAAGCCCACAGCGGGTGCAACGCCCCAGCCAGGTGCAATGCTATGTGTGCTTCGGGTGCAACGCCCATTTCGGGTGCAACGCCCATGACTTCCAGGCGCAATGCCTATTTTTGGGGGGGCGCAATGCCCACTTCGGGTGCAACGCCCGTCCGCGCAAGGTGCAATACCTTGTTTGCTGCGGGCGCAAAACCCGCAGGAAGAGGAAGGAGGAGGAAGGAGGAGGAGGAAGGCGGAAGGAGCGGGCCGTTACATATGTTCACCATCCATATCCGTAGCTGTTGTGGTTCAGCGATTCTTCAAAGTAAAGCTGATCACATCCATACTGATTATTTGCCCTTTCTGTTCCAAAGATGCTTCGCATGGCCGCCGGCTCCTACAAGAACCAACATCCGGCCAACAAAGGCACCCCCAATGCCGACATGACCATGGCCGACCAGCATTCCCTTGGTGTCTTTGACGGTGTCTCGGGCGTCGCTGACTATGGGCATCGCGACGGGAAGCTCAACTACAGGTGTCAGAAGTGCCGTGGGAATTCTGGCTATGTATCCGCGTGGAAAGGTTTTATCTGGGAATGTGGCGCTGGCATTTCGCTGCGACAGATCGTTGGGCTGATTGTGTGCTTCTCCGAAGGTATCGCGGCTACTCCAGCGTCGCAGCTGTGCGGGGTGGGCGAGAGTTCTGTCTTCCACGGGTACGGCAAGTTCATGGCCTGCATCGTCGCGAAGATGGAGAAACTCCAAAAGTCGTTCGGCAAGCAGGGCGGAAAGGGCATCGTCATGGAGATCGACGAAGCGTCCGTGGTGCGTGGAAGCGCAGGCCCGCCCCCCAAGAAAGGAGCGCCCATGTTCTCGTACACTCGCATCAGAACTTTGCTGGTTCGCGGGTCCCGTAACATCGTGATCGAGCAGCTGCCCATCAGGAAGCAGAGGTACAGGATCAAGGGGTCGCAGAAGACGATGAGCGGGGGGGCATTCAAGCTCGACGGCAAGAGGTTGGTGCCACTTGGCCCGCCAGCTCTGTCCGCCCCAAAGGGCAAGAAGTTCTTGACTAAGCACTTCAAGTCTGGCATTATTTCCAGCGACTCCGCTGCTACGTACGATTCCCTTGTGAACAAGGGGAAGATCTTCGGCAATCGAGCGGAGCAGATCGCCGTCGTCCATGGAAAGAAGAGTGGACGAAGATGTTCAATATCGACGGGAAGAAGGTATGGGGAGGGACGCAATACATGGACGGCTTCTTCGGCAACTACAAGCAATGGGCGAAACCTCGACACGTTCGTCGATCTGATGTGATGCACTACGTTCGTGAGTACCAGTACTGGTTCGTGACCAAAAAGGAAGACCACCTGGTGGCGTTCGGGAAGGCTTGCAAGGACTACGCCTGGGTCTGAGGCGTTCGGGGGTAGCTTCCAGAGCAGCGTTGCAGTGACGCTCTGGGAGTAGTTAGCTAGAACCCCTGCGTGCTTTCTGATCGGTCTGGGTAAAGAGCGATCGCCCACTCACGACGGAGGCAAACCATTAGCGAAATATTGAGCCCCCCAAAAAGGGGTGACTAACCAAATAAACAAACACATATATATACATATAGATGTGTATATATATATATATGTATATATATATACAGTTGGAAAAATGGGCGACACGACGAAGAACCCACAAACAATTAACACATGATGCAATGCAACGAGACGTGGCAGAATAAGAAAAACCGTCGGAAACGTTCAGAAAACGAGACGGCCTCTTGGGCCGTCTTGGGCCCTGTGGCAAGTCCACATGGAAAAATACATAGAAACAGGCCATGGGAGCCATCCGGGAGCCGCTTCACTCAAAACAAAGGCACGAGGGCAACTTGACTTTTGAACCCCCGCTGGCCCCCTCCCCCAGACCCCCCCCTAGAAAGGCTTCGCCCCCTGCGAAACGTCTGTGGCTGGTACCTCGCTCTGGCCGTCACCTGGGCGGGCACGGGAACGAAAAGAGGGCTTCAGCAACCTGTCCGAGATGGCACATGGCATACTTCGCTCTTGGGAGCCTTGGTGGTAAGCGCGTGTTACGTCACCGCTCTCTGTTGGGAGCCTTGCTGGGAAGAACTGGTTGCGTCACCGCTCTTTGTTCAGAACCCTCGTGCCGCTGGATGCTTACGTTACCGCTCGCGCTTGGGAGCCTTGGTGGTAAGAGCTTGTCGCGTCACCGATCGCTCTCGGGAGCCTTGCTGGCAAGCGCGTGCTACGTTACCGCTCTCAGTTGGGAGCTTTGCTCTTCTGTCTCCTCTTATTCCTCATAATAATAATATTTTCTCAATATCAAATGTAGTATTCTTAATACTAGGATTAGTAGTATTATTATTATCATCCTTTCCCTCATCTGCCTCCTGATCCTAGTCCCTCATTGCCCTACGTAGTCATCCTTCTCATCCTCCTCCTCCTCCTCCTCCATTCTCCATCCTCATCCTCCTTTTCCTTTCCCTCCTCCTCCTCCTCCTCCTCCTCCTCCTACTTCTCCTACTCCTACTCCTCCTCATTATCCTCCTCCTCCTCCTCCTACTCCTCCTTCTCATCCTCCCTCGTCCTCGTCCTGTTCCTCCTCCTCCTCTGTCTCCTCGTCTCTCGCCTCCTCATCGTTATCCTCCTTCTCCTCCTCCTCATCCTCCTCTTCTCACTTCTCTCCCTCATCCTTCTTCGTCTTCTTCTTCCTCCTCCTCCTCCTCCTCCTCCATCCTCGGTTATCCTCCTCCTCCTCCTCCTCCTCCTCCTCCTCCCCTTCTCCTCCTCCCTCCTCCTGCTCCGCCTCCTCCTCCTCCTCTCCTCTCCTCCTCTTCGTCCTCCTCCTCCTCCTCCTCCTGCTCCTCATCCTCTTCCTCCTCCTCCTCCTCATCCTCCTCCTCCTCCCTCCTCCTCCTCACTCTCTTCACTCCTCCTCCTCCTCCTCTCCTCTGCCTCCTCCTCCTCCTCCTCCTCCTCCTCCTCCTCTGCTCCTCTCTCCTCCTCCTCCTCCTCCTGCCTCTTTCTCTCCTCCTCCTCCTCCTCCTCGTCCTCCTCCTGACTCCTCCTCCTTTCGTCATCTCCTCCTACTCCTCCTCCTCCTCCTCCTCCTCCTCCTCCTCCTCCTCCTCACTCTCCTCACTCTCTCTCCTCCTCCTCCTCCTCCCCCCCTCCTTCTCCTCCTCCTCCTCCTCCTCCTCCATGACCTCCGCCCCCTCCCCCCGGGGCCCGCTTTGGAGCCTCTTGGGGCCCTCTTGGGGCTGTCTTGGGGCCGTTTGGTGGCCCTCTTGGGCCGTCTTCCCTCTTGGGCTGTCTGGGGGCCTTCTTGGACCGTTTCTGGTTCCCCAAAGTCTTGGGGCCCTCTTGGACCGTTTGGACTGTATTCAGAATTCATTGTATTTTGCAAGAACTTCCACATACACAACAACGAAAGGCTGGGTCAAATGTTGTGGGAACTCGTTGACGTCGATTGGGATATTCTCTGCCTGAGCGAGACCCGCGCTGCCGATACTGATGCTGATTTGGACGGCGGCCACCGGTTGATCGCAGAGTCAGGGGGCAAGAAGCATGCTGGCGTAGCCTTGTGTGTTCATGCACGTCACGCCCGGGGCGTACAGAGACATCGATCTCATTTCGGACGCGTCCTGGCCGTCGATATGAACATCAACGGAACTCTGTACAGCATCGTGGTTGTGTATTTGCCTCACGCTGGATCTTCTTTGGAAGATCTTTTGGACGCGTACGACGCTGTGAACACAGAGATTGTCAACTCGAGGCCCGCAGGTAGAAGGCTTCTTGTAGCTTGCGATTTCAACACGCAGTACGACATAGGAAAGAGGGGAGCACTGCTTCAAGAATTCTGCGGCGAGCACGGGCTGATTCCAGGGAACGTTTACGACCCATTTAACGACAGTGCTTCTGAACACTGGACGTTCTGTAGCTCTTTGGGTTTCAAGCGCCGCTTGAATTACATACTGTACGACTCCTGCTTAACATGTTCCACCTGCCGTCCAGTCGACGAGTTTGACATGGGATCAGACCATCGTGCAGTGAAAGCTGTTTTCTTGGTTCCTCGGGGGCGCACGCGGCAACGTCAGCGTCGCCGGAAGTCCACTTGGAAGCCGAATGCCGGGTAAGATGGTACATATTCTGTGTATGAGGATTGCGTCAGACAGCTTCTTGGGCGCACGGGTGGATCGGATTTGAACAGCATTGATTTTATCTTGACACAGGCGGCTGAAGAGTGCAGTCGCCCTCGGGAGCAACAACTACGGAAGCCATGGGAAGAAGAGGTGCTACGAGAGTTGCGCCGCAAACGACAACTGACCAATGGCAAATCGGAAAGAGCACGGCTCTCCAAGCAGATCGGCAGAGAACATCGAATATTGTTGCGGCAATATTGTGACAAGCGGGCAGAAAAACATCTGCAGAAGTTCGTAGGCCTGAAGACCTTGCCGGACGTGCTCAGATCCCAAACGATGCCTACCAAGAGCTGCCCTGTAGCGAGCGGGGTTGTCAAGGCATCTTTGGAAGACGTGTTCGGTACTGGCTGCGCGTCCAACCGCGCGCAGTGGGAGCAAGATTTCTGCAACAAAGGGCCGTACGACATCCCTCAGTTTTCACTTGACGAGCTTCACCGAGCTTTCAAGAAAATGAAGAAAGGCAAGTGCGCCGACGGGAGCGGTGTAACTTTGAAGATGTTTCTGTACGGTGGGCCTCTCTTGTACGACGTCCTCCTGGAAGGGCTTAACTCGTTGCTCGCTTCTTGGGTACTTGAACCGTCCTGGCGGGAAACGGTTTTCCTCATGCTGCCAAAATCAGGGACACGATCTGATCCGAAGAACTGGAGGCCAATTGCGATACTCAAGATCACATATAAGATGTTCTCCAGATTGCTGTTCGCACGTCTGCAACCGCATTTAGACCGTCAACAGCATGAAGACCAAGTCAATTTTCGACCGAACCGATCCGTCGACGACGCGTTCGTGGTTTTCGAAGAGATCTGCACGAAGACGTGGGAGTACGGAAGGCCTTTGTGGATCGTCAGTTTGGATCCGACTAAAACTTTCGACCGGATCGAACATCCGATGCTGTTTGCCGCTCTGCGAGAACAGGGCGTTCCTCACGAATACTTACGTTTGTTAGCAGACGTGGATGTGAACCAGACAGGCCAGGCGCAGGACAGCGAAATGTTTGACATTACTCGCGGCGTCAAACAAGGCGACGTGTTGTCCTCCTTGCTGTTTAACGCTGGGCTTGAGCAGGCCATGCGTACCTTCAAGCTGAAATGTCCCAGCTGCGGTTTGCGAGTTGGCCCCGGCGAGCTCCTGAGCAACATCAGGTACGCAGACGATATTTTGTTGTACGCCGGGTCATCAGCAGAGGCAATGCGGATGGTCGCCACGCTGTCCGCGGAACTGGGGAAGCAAGGCCTCAGCTTGAATACAACCAAAACACAAATTGTCACGAACGACCCGAATGTATCCCACTCCGAGGTTCCGATGGTAGTGCCGTGTGGCGACATGTCGTTACCTGTCATGACGTGCCGTGACTTTCACAAGTACCTCGGCCGGAAATTCAGCGGCAATCTGGCCGGCCGCGCGGACTCTCATCTCGACTACATTTTGGAGTGTGCTTGGGGTCGCTTCCAGGCGAACAAGCAGACGCATACCAATACCAACATATCGCTGCGCCTTCGGCTGAAGTTGTTCGAATATGTGAGCACTCCTACAGCTGTGTACGGCATGGCTTCTGTGGGCATGACCAGCAGACATGGGTCGCGGTTGGCAGCCGCTCGAAACAAGATGCTTCGGATAGTTGTGGGGTTATCGAAGCTGGAACAAGAGAGTTGGGAGGATTCGGGCAGGCGTTTCAAACGCAACATGGAGCGAGCTATGAATATGTTCGCTGTCTCTGAATGGCCCGAAGCAAAAGATAGAGCTCGATGGCGGTTGATGTCGCGTCTGTGCGTTCCTGGCTCGTGGCCTGCAGTTGTCATGCGATGGACACCTGACGGCCCCAGACGCCGGGGCAGACCCAGGACGAGGTGGACTGATGTTGTGCGCAAGTTTTTGTCGTCGAAAGGGTTCTTGTTGCAGGAAGCATTGCGACAAGGCAAGAGTTATCCATGGAATGCTCTCGAGGATGAGTATTTGCAATTTATGACCAACAGCCACACGTAATGCGTGACGTGTGGGAGGGGTGTATTTGCCGTGCATGTGCAATCGTCATTTGTATGTCCGCCTCATTTTTGGGGCGAGCCGCTCTCCGAGCTGCTCGGTCGGACGTTGCGTTTGCGCTTACTCGTGGTGTCTGAGGCGGAGGACCCCCTGGTGGCCCTCTTGGACCGTTTTGGGCGGAAGGATATTTGGGGCCTCTTGGGCCGCCTGGGGCCCTTCGGGGACTGAAATGGGAGAGCCCGAAAACCCTGCAGAAAAAAATCAATGGAAATCCATATGTTTGGCCTCCTGAAGCCCTCTCGGGGGCCCTCTTGAAGGCCTCTGGAACCGTCTCGAGACTCTCTTTGGACCGTCTGGAAGCCATCTGAAGCTCTCTTGCGGCCGTCTTGGGGCCCTCTGAAGCCGTTTTGGGACCCTCTTGGGCCGTCTTGGGGCCCTTGGGCCGCGTAACTCGAAAAAATACCAGGAGACGGGCCATGGGAGCCGCCCGGGGGCCGCTTCACTCTAAAAATAATGGAAAAAGGCAACTAGACCCCCAAACACCCTCCCTAGAAGGGCTGCGCCCCCTGCGAAACGTCTCTCGCTCGTATCTCGCTCTTTCCGTCATCCGCCGCCCTGTTGTCTTGCAGCAGGAATGCCCGGCATGCCGAACGTCTTACGGCTTGATTTTGGTTCTTTCCCAAAAGAACAAACTCCCTCTGGAGCTTCGGCCGATGCCGCCAGCCAACAAGAAGGCTGCGTTCAACCCGGTTGCAAAGGTGCTTCCTGCTCCAGATGGCTCCATGATGGCCCAAGAGACGGATAAGATGGAGGGAGGCCCACAAGACGGTTCCCGACGGAGGCAGACGGGCCAGGAACACCCTACGACGGCCAAAGAGGCCCCCAAGAAGCCCCCAAAGGCCCCCAAGTGGCCCGCGGGAAGCTCCCAGGAGGCGCCGAGAATGACCCAAAAAGCTCCCAAGAGGTCTCCTCATCCTTCTCCTCATCCTCCTTTTTCTTCCCTCTCATCATGCTCCTCCTCCCCCACGTGATCCCCGAAGCTGGGGGAACGCATGGTCCAATAGCGTGGCCAAATGGTGCCCAAATGTTGGGCCACATCAGCGTATCCTAAAAGGCAAGGGGTGACGGTGATTCGCCGTAGGCGTCTTCGATCCGCCGCCCCCTGTTGATTTATCACAAAGGTGCCTGGAGTGCTTAACTTCTGAAAAAATGTTACATTTTGAACAATTCCCGGGGCTTCGGCCCAGCACGCCGGCCACGGGGAAGACTGCTCGCGATGCCCGGGTGGTTCCTGTCCGCTCTACAACGGCCCAAGATAACATCCAAGAGGCCTCCAAGACGGCCAAGGTTAGACCGCCTAAAAGGGACCAAGATGCCTCCAAGTCAAGCCAGTACAACACAAGAGGTCCCCAAGAGGCCTCCAAGACGGCTCAAGAGGCCTCCAAGAGAATCCCGAAAGGTCTCCTCATCCTTCTCCTCATCCTCCGTGTTCCTCCCTCGCCTCATCCTCCACTTCCTCCCCTGTGTTCCACAAAGGGCTTCCACAATGGCTAGGGGAACGTATGGTCCAATAGCGTGGCCAAACTGTGCCCAAACGTTTGGCCACATGGGCGTATCCTAAAAAGCAAGGGGCGGCATTGATTCGCCGTAGGAGTCTTCGATCTGTGATACGGGATGGTGCTCTGTGCGCATCCTGGACCAATTGCGAATGCACACGTGCAGAGAAGAACATGCGAATTCTGGCGAGATTGCTAAACTCATATGCGCTTCGTACGAGTTCAACAAATGCGCCCGGGCAGAATCTGCGAGACGTGGAATGGAAAGCCTGAGGGCGTTTACTCTATACTGACATGCTGAGTTTAACATGTGATGTGTGCGCGCGTGGACGCTGTGCAAGTTGTTCAAGGCATTATGGAAAGCCAGATCATCGGGTGCACGTGCCTTGTATTATTTGGAAGGGATGAGGGGGGGGAAGAATTTGCCTGGCTGGCATGGCATGAATTCATGTGGCCAGTGAACGACAAGGCAGACATGTGTAATTTGTAACATCTCAGGGTGTATCGACAACCCCAGGGGGAGGGTGATGGAGCCAATCGTTCTGCCGACGGGTGCATATATGGAGAGCAAGCGGTTCGGTGCAAGCGATTTGGCACAATACATCGGGTGCAAGCTATGTAAAGCAAGGTGCGTGGTGCAATTCATTCAGCTTGCCACTGTGCAGCTCGCTGCGGTGCTGTGTAGCAGCCACTGCTGGTGTAGTATACCTGATGCGGTGCAGTCCATGTGGTACTATCTTATGGTACGACCTATGCAGTGCGACCTGCGTGGTGAACGGTGGGACAGATCGGTCATGCAACCGAAGCGCCAACCAATGCACAAGGCGCACACGAGGCGCCCACGGGCGGCGGCGGAGCGAACAACACGCACCTCCCACTCGGACGACGAGGCGCCCACGGTGCGCCCATTGGTGACGACGCGGCAAGCACCAAGGACTTCCAACTAGCGTGCGAGCAGCCTATGAGACGCCCATGGGCGGCGACGGGGCGAAAAACCTGGAACTCCCGCCCAATGGCTAGAGACCGAGGTACACACCTCGAAGTGCAGGCGCCGTTTGGGGAATTGTTGATGGCCCTGGGGCCCGAACGTAAACCCCCAAATGCCGAAATGAACAAAAGATCCAAGCCAATGTGCTGGTCAGGTTTCCTTCGGGTCTGGGCTGGAACGCCCCAAAACCTCTCCTGGAGCGCGTTCGGGCAAGGATTTCACGGCGAATGCGGCCGTGGCGACGAAGGCCCACCCCTGCCCCCCAAACAGCAGATCCTCGTGGTTTGAAGGGGGGCAGTGGAAGCCATCGTGCTGTCATGAAGAACGCTGCACAAGGAAACGAACGGGCAATCCTGGCCGCGTCAAGCCACGTCCACGAGGAGGCTCCCCGACCTAAATCTGAGGAGCAGCCCGAAAACTAGAGCCCATCCTGAGCCCCAAGTGGTCCTACCTGCATGTTGCTCCAAGCCTGCGTTCGGAGTATCATCCCCAGGGGTAGCTTCAAGAACCCAGTTCCACGGTGTCTGCCTTGTCGAAGCAAGGATTGCCATTTTCCTATGGGCCTATGGGGCGGGGTACTCGTGTTGATCATGCACATGAAGATAAGCTTGACCATCTCGAGGGGACAAACACCGTCGCTCTCGTCGTCGACGCCGCCGTCGCAGCGGCGCCAGCGCCAACAGCCGCGGCGGCAGCAGCCAAGTACACGCGGCTCCTGCTGCGGAGCTCTGGCGCGCACATCGGCGGCGGGCGGGGCTGCTGGAACTGCCTCCTGCAGACGGAGGAAGGACAAAAGGTTATGACCTCTCTCACACTCCCCACCCAAACTGAGCCCCAAGTTACCAGCTTTGGGTGCGAACGCACATTCAGGCATGCGAGACTGCGCACGACTGGTGACATGAGCGGGCCCAAATACGATAATCGAAATATGAATGGGTTTGAGGGTCGGGCACATGAATTCCTAATCCCCGCCCCCATACGAATGTGAAACTCAAACATTAATCTCACCAGCCCTCTTGGCGCAAGTGGTCTAACGTGGGCCTCCCTAATGGGCCATGAAACGTGTGATGGGTGTACCAAGATGGGGCGGCGCCGCCATGCGGGCTGCGCCACTGGGACTTCAGGTGGAGCCCCCTATGGGGCCACGAAACGTGTGAGGGGCGTGCCAAAATGGAGCGGCGCCGCCATGCGGGCTGCGCCACTGGGACCTTAGGTGGAGCTCCCTATGGGGCCACGAAGCGTGTGAAGGGTGTACCAAAATCGGGCGGCGCCGCCATGCGGGCTGCGCCACTGGGACTCCAGGTGGAGCTCCCTATGGGGCCACGAAACGTGTGAGGAGTGTGTCAAAATGGGTCGGCGCCGCCATGCGGGCTGCGCCAATGGGACCTTAGGTGGAACCCCCTATGGGGCTCCGAAACGCGTGAGGGGTGTACCGACACAAAGACATGCGAAGAGCAAAGGCAAGGAGGGGGGGGGAGGGAAGAGGAGGAGGAGGAGGAGGGGGAGGAGGAGGGGGAGGAGAAGAGGAGGAGACGCGCGGCACCGTCTCTTCAAAACGAGGACCCAACACCAACGGATGGTTGGGAAAAAACCAGACCACCAAATTCAGTCGAATGACATCCGACTGACTGGCACAGCGTCACAATGCAACGATGTCGGCACTGCGTGCCCCCGTAAATCATATTCGGTAACAAGTGAACCCTGACCCAGGAAACACCTTGTGATGTCACTCTTTCGCGGGCCGAGGTCTGATATCGTCGACCACCGGCGGCGCAGAGATGAGCAGGGATCTGGGTGGTCACCGTTCCCCAGGAATATAATTTCCCAACGCTCGTTCAAATTGTGGTACAACTATGAAAACAAATTCTACGAATCCGGCATAGAGTGCGTGGATGAAGCAACGGGGAATACACCGCTTCTGCGCTTCAACATCTTCTGTGGGAGCTTGAATTCAACTGGGGTTGGCGCCCCAAGGCACTGGGTCTCAATAATCCGTAACATCTGTTGCAAGCAAGCAATGTTGGGGATGTCTACCATTGGCCCCAGTCTCTGCAAAAACGCACCACGCTGAAGGGCCCTGAGATCCACCAGTATCGAGGTCCACGTGATCTCGCACCGCCCTGGAAACGACCTCTTGAACGAACGTCGCACTCACAAATCCCCAGGCGAGCTTCTCGAGGAGAAAATCTGCCAACGCACCATCCCTATCTCGATGTCGCCTCCTAGCAGCAGAACGCTGAACATGACCAGGCATTTCGCAGATCAAACGTGAAAAGAGTCAATGTCGTGCAAACGTGTTCCAGACGCCTTGCAACGGAATCAATTAGAGTCAACACGGCTATGTAATCGCCACAACGACGGTGACGCTAAAGGTGGTACCAGACACCGAACGCTATTTTTATCGGGGCCGAGTCTACACCACAGCGCCTGTCCAGCGCGCGCCACGACGCCTTCGTACACGACAACTGCTTGTGTACACCGCAACACCTGTTTCGACAACAGTGCCTGTGTGCACCACACTGCCATGTTACGCAAGGGCGTGGCATTGCGAACTCTACTGTGACGTTTGTTATCTTGGCGGAATGGCGGAAACCCCCTCCCCATCGCCGGTCGGCCCTCGAGTTTCTACGTCCCCTGCCCCGATCGTGCCCGACCGTGCTGTGCCGCGTCGTTTCTTACAGTACCTACGCTTTCATATTCCATTACGTTTCACCCTCGGAGAGGCGGTCGCCTAATATATTATGTTCGTTTGCCCTACTCTATTCTGGCGGAATGGCGGTAGCCAATTCTACAATATCTTTCGCAACTACCTTACTAGATGACGTTTTACCCCCAGCGGTTCTAGATGACCCTGGCGGACTGGCTGTAGCCTTAAGGATACAAGTGTTTTCTCACATCCCCTAAATCATATCACGCGTCCTCATCTGCACCCCCATCGCCCCCAGCCCTTGTAGGAGCGCAATCATGCCAGGGCGAGGTCGGACACACTGTTCGAGTTTCGATGGCAAACACGAAGAGGCTGAGGAGGCTGAGGATTGGTGGGGACATGTGGGGCAAAGCTGGCAGTGCGAGGAAGGTGGAGGAGGGGTGACGTTTGGGCAGATGGTCGAGCTCATCGTCTCGGTGCGACCAGCATTTGAAACGCGCAACTGCACAAGACGCTGCGTGAAATACGCAACTGCACAAGACGATGCGATCACCAAAATCACGTCACAACACACCTTTTTACCTAACAGCGAAGACTGATAGGTTTCTAGTTGACTCAAAAGAGCTCACAGATCACTCCACAAGGGGGTCCGGGCAGGTGTTGGGGCGTTTCCGGGCGGCATGAGCCGGGCTCGTTTTTCACCAACAGTCACACACTTCGTGCTCTTCGCCTTCCCAGAACTCCATTCCCAGGCCACATTCTGGGGGGCCGGATGCAACAGTCACACACAAAGTGCTCTTCGACATCCCAGAACGCCATTCCCGGGCCACATTCTGGGGGGCCGGATGCAACAGTCACACACTTCGTGCTCTTCGAGTCCCAGAACGCCATTCCCGGGCCACATTTTGGAGCGTACCACTTCGTGCTCTTCTATTTCCCAGAACTCCATTCCCGGGCCACATTTTGGATGCCCGGAGCCAACTGTAGGCCACTTCGTGCTCTTCTATTTCCCAGAACTCCATTCCCGGGCCACATTTTGAATGCCCGGAGCCAACTGTAGGCCACTTCGTGCTCTTCGAGTTCCCAGAACTCCATTCCCGGGCCACATTTTCAGCAGGGGCAAGAGCACGACGAGGAGGAGGACGAGCAAGACCAGGAGGACGAGGACGAGCAGGAGCAGGACGAGGAGCAGGAGGAGCAGGAGAAGAAGGACGAGCAGGAGGAGGAGGAGGACGAGCAGGAGGAGGAGGACGACCAGGAGGAGGAGGACGACCAGGAAGAGGAGGAGGAGGAGGAGGAGGAGGGGAGGGGGAGGAGTACCAGGAGGAGGAGGAGGAGGAGTAGAGAGTAGAGGGAGGAGGAGTAGGAGAGGAAGGAGGAGAGAACACCAGGAGGAGGAGGACGACAAGACGAGGAGGACGAGAACGAGGACGACCAGGAAGAGGAGGAGAGGAAGGAGGAGGAGGGGGAGGGGGAGGACTACCAGGAGGAGGAGGAGGAGGAGGAGGAGGGGAGGAGGAGGGAGAACGAGGAGGAGGGGGAGGAGGGAGGACGAGGAGGAGGGGGGGGAGCACCAGGAGGAGAGAACGAGGACCACCAGGAAGGAGGAGGGAGGAGGAGGAGAGGGAGGTGAGGAGAGAGGAAGAGGAGGAGAGATATAGCACCAAAGAGAGGAGAGGACGCAAGACGAGGAGGACGAGAACGGAGGACGAATAGGAGGAGGGAGGGTAGGAGGAGATGGGGAGGAGGAGAGAGCACTAAGGTAGGAGGGAGGAGGAGCAAGCTGGGCTGAGGCTGAGGCTGTGACTGCGACTGCTGTTGCCGCTGCGACTGTCATCGCGAATGCGACTACGACTGCGAGAACAGCAGAATTCGACAACTGGATTTTCATCTGAATCTTAAGGGGAATGCTTTCAGATATGCTTCTACACATCGCTGTTAGGTTGCTTTGCCGGGATAATTGAGGGGAAAATGCAGCGCAAACAAAAATCCGCTAGGTGATGGATTACCTAACAGCGAAGACTGATAGGTTTCTAGTGGTGTCAAAAGAGCTCACAGATCACTCCACAGGGGGGTCCGGGCAGGTGTTGGGGCGTTTCCGGGCGGCATGAGCCGGGCTCGTTTTTCACCAACAGTCACACACTTCGTGCTCTTCGCCTTCCCAGAACTCCATTCCCAGGCCACATTCTGGGGGGCCGGATGCAACTGTAGGCCACTTCGTGCTCTTCGACATCCCAGAACGCCATTCCCGGGCCACATTCTGGGGGGCCGGATGCAACTGTAGGCCACTTCGTGCTCTTCGACATCCCAGAACGCCATTCCCGGGCCACATTCTGGATGCCCGGAGCCAACTGTAGGCCACTTCGTGTTCTTCCATTTCCCAGAACTCCATTCCCGGGCCACATTTTGGATGCCCGGAGCCAACTGTAAGCCACTTCGTGCTCTTCGAGTTCCCAGAACTCCATTCCTGGGCTACATTTTGGATGCCCAGAGCCAACTCTAGTCCACTTCCTGGTCTTCGAGTTCCCAGAACTCCATTGCCGGGCAACATTTTGAATAGCCAGACGCTTCATATTCCTTCCGCCACAGCTGTGTTTGGTTCAGGACTTGCTAGTGACACTGCAGTCCTCTGCATTCAATTGGCCACTACATTCATTCACTGCAGTCCACTGAGTTTTGATTGCAATGGCGTTCCCCTGGCCGTACCCCCATGTCCAACGTTCATCCGCAGCCTCTGCTCCGCGAGGCTCGTCCGAAGTGTCGCCGCCTCGCGGTGCTTCTCAGCCTGCGCCGCCTCGCGGTGCTTCTCAGCCTGCGGAGGAAGGTGGACAGACGCCTGTTCTGGCGCTGTGCAGCCTGCGTCTTTCACGGTCGCCTCGTTCAATTTCGGGTTCGAGCAGGGCATGATGACTGGTAAGCAGGCGGCCACTCACTGCGCTAACTTCGGAAGGTTGTGCGCCAAGATAGTGGAGACCGCTGATGCTGATATGGTCTGTGGCTGCGAGGTCGGTGCGTTCCGTGAAGGCTTTCGCCGAGCAGGGATCAACGTGACAGAGATCCTCAGTAAGCCTTTCGGTGATGGCATTCGCTTCTTGGAGGTCGACAACTACTTGACTCTCTGGGGGTTCCGCGGTGCTTCTCAGCCTGCGGAACTGACTCTGTGCGAAGACAGCAAAGTTTACAGGCCTCCTAGCGGCCGAGAGATTGATGCTGTTATTTCACATTTTGAGGTGAACAAACCTGGCCATGACAAGTTCCACGTGGTGATCGCCAACATGCACATCGTGTGCGGCAAGAAACCGCCGACCATCCAGACTCGAAAGCGGACAGTTCGCCATCTCCGCTTGCACCTGACGGCCTGGCCAAGATTCTTGAGAATCTAAACCAGGCAGTCGTTCTGCTTGTAGTCGGCGACGACAACCTCACTTTCCAGGAGGCGCGGGAGGCTTACCAGCGCGAGCAGAACGACGAGAAGGTATGGGAGGTCCATGCCACTCCAGCCGACCTCAAAGGCGACCACGTCGCGGTCTGCGGAGCAGTCGCCCGTTTCTGCTCCATTGCCGTTGGCGCGTCTTTTACGGATCGTGGCATGCGCAACGACGCACACGATGCGGTGGCGGTTGTGCTCACTCTCCCTGGTGCTATTCAGCCTGGGGAGAGCAAGAGGCTGAAAATTGTCGTCGAAAACGTCTCCGACGCCGACGTCAGCGTACAGGCGGACCGCGAGTCTTCTGTGCATTGGGATCGGTCGCCGAGTTCTGCTCCTCCGCTTTCACCGACTTCACCGGGTGACCCCGACTACGTCGAGGATGTCGTTCAGAATCGCGCGGACGACTTGCACAGGGAGCTGAGGCAGCTTTGGGACGACAGGTACGACGAGGAGTACGATCCGAAAGTCCTCCATCATCTCAGACTCTTGCTTTTCAAAAAGAGGAAGTCCACGGAGCCAGCGGACACTGATCCAGCTGGCGCTCCTCAGCCTGGCTCGGAATATGACGCGGCCTTTGCGTCTCAGGAGGTGACTGGCCGAGCCATTCTCTCTGTCCTTAAGCTTCGACATGACTTTCTGCGGAGCAAGAACATCGACGACATGCGCTTCGTTCTCACGGAGCCTGAGCGCCAGGAATTGGTCAGAGTAGCTCGCGACCAGTACGAGCAGTCGCGGCAGCAGCGTGCGCTTCAGGAACGGGATATCGAAAAGGGAAAAGCGAAAGGCAAGTCTGCGCCACAAGGGGGCCATGCGGTTCCGCAGGGTCCGAACAAAGTGCCAGGCGGTAAGAAAGGTTCTCACGGTGCTTCTCAGCCTGCGGGAAAAGGTGGCCAGGCCAAGGGTGCAGGTCTGGGTAGCGTCGCCAAGTTTGTGAAAGACCCGAAGCGTAAGCGGTGGCATCGCCATTTGCAACGTGTGGCCGGTACTAAACAGATCTGGGAGGTGCTGGCCTTCTCAGGGCGCTTCGACGTTGATTGGTTAACGCAAGCGTTGCAAGCTGATCACAGTGAGGGCCGTGATGCAGCAGTTCCCGAGGAAGCTCTGCGGCAACAGCGGCGCCGGCTGCACCACCCGAAGGCCGAGGCCATCGCGCGCTACAACGAGGGGGAGCGGCTTTCCCTCCATCTGTCTGCCCAGGCTGGCCAGGCAAAGCCGAACTTCACGCGCAGGCAGCTGGGCGTGTTGCAGATGTTTGAGAGCGGAGCGCTGCTTCAAATCCGCAACCAAGCGATTCTGGCGTGCGGGCACGGCCGTTTGTTCAGGGGCGATGGCGACTACCTGGACATCGGCGGCAGCACGGGCGGTGGCTCCAGGCGCATCATCGATTCTTGGCAGCCGCCGGACTGGCGTGACTTCCTCCAAGACGATCAGGACATCTGAGTTTTGCAAGTCTCTCTGCCCGCGGTGCTACTCAGCCTGCGGTCTGCCGCTCTCCAGCTGCGGTCTCGAGCAGTAGTGTTCGAAAGCATGCGAGTTCCTGCGGTGCTTCTCAGCCTGCAGGTTTCGCAGCCTGCGCTCAGCAGTACAAGTGCTTTTCAGCATGCGACATCCTGCGGTGCTTCTCAGCCTGCAGGGTTCGCAACGTGCGGTTTGCAATGCATTCCTTTTCAGTATGCGAGTTCCTGCGGTGTTTCTCAGGCTGCAGGGCTCCGAGGCTCTTCGCTTCGATGCCTATGTTTTCAGACACCGTAGCTCCGTTCCGTAAACGTCTTCCAAGAGCCGCTCGCAACCTTTTGCAGCTGGCTGTCTGCACGCTTCGCCGGCTTTTGCTGCGCGGACAATTTTCTCACACACGTCAGCGCCGTTTGTAGGCGTCAGAAAAACATGTAGACATTCACGAAGGGCTTAGTCTGTATATCGTCACATCATTACATACGCAGTCGTCGAACACATCGGTGTACATTCAGCGCTTTGTCCTTCTACAGCATTCTTACCGTTGATAACAGTGTTCTGATGGGTTCGCTTCGTTCTAAAAGCGTTGATAGCAGTGTCTCGTTTGCGGACAACTCATTCTATATCAACTCACTGATACCGAGTTTCCTTTCACCATAAGTGAATGCATACCAGTGTATGTTGGTTACTACAAAATTGGGTTCCTACAACCGACTTCATGATCGCTATCATCATCGCAGATTTCACTCATCCTCATCACCACGACTGGTTCACGTTGGCCTGCGGTGCTTCTCAGCCTGCAGTTCCTTTCGTTACACTGTAGTTTAAGCCGTTCATGGCAGTGACTCGTTTAAAGACAACTTTAGTATTGGGGGAAGTGTCGATAGCAGCGTTTCTTTTTACTTATACAAGCGTTGATAGCAGTGTCTCGTTTGTGGACAACTCATTATATATCAACTCATTCATACAGAGTTTCTTTTCGCAGCAAGTGAATGCACAGCAGTGTATCTGCATTACTGGCCCCCACTCCATTATCACTATCATAATCAACGATTTCCTACACGCGTGTGCGCGGCGGTCGCCATGAGTGAATAGTTTGCAGAGACTTCTCGCATTGATACCCATGGGTCACTTCAGAGTGAACACATTTGTGATCTTCTTTCATTGGAAGTTGAATCGGTTGATGGCAGTGCCTCGTTTAAACTCCACTTTGGTATTGCTAGTAGTGTCAATGCCAGCGTTTCTTTTTTATTGTGCAAGCGTTGATAGCAGTGTCTCGTTTGTGGTTAGTTATAACAGCGTTGACAGCAGTGTCTCGTTTGCGGACACCTCATTGTACATCAACTCGCTGATACCGGGTTTCCTATCAACTCCATCATCATCATCCTTAACCATGTTTGCTCGAGTTTCACCTGGCCGTCCAGCCGCGGCGGTGCTCCTCAGCCTGCCTTGTCACAATGCCAGCACGCGGCAAGGCATCGCCCCCGCCACCCCCGGCCCCGTGCGATGGCCCGTGGGAGATTCTGCCGGATCCGCCCGCACCGACTCCCCAGCCAGGTGTCGACGTGGTCTTTGAGCAGGCTCACCTCGAAGACATCCGCCGTACACCAGGGATGGGCGGCAAGACCGCCTGCCAGTGGCAGCGCGCGCTGCGCGCCGAGTGCATTGTCAACAACTTGTCGTTCAAAGACGTAACAAACGACCCGTCCTACGACTGGAAGCAACTGCTACGGTCTGCCGCTCCGGGTTTCGCTGAGCGCATAATCGGGCAGGGCATCGCCCAGGTTCTCTTTCGCATCATCGAGACAGAGCGCGACCCTAACTACTCCAACACGGATGGCCACGGCAGGCACTTCTTCGAGTTCCGTCGTGCAGACGGTTCAGACATGCGCCTGCATTACCATAAGAACGGCCGACCCGATGAGCCCACCTATGTCGGTCCACCACGCGCCGTTGCTCAGCCTGCCGTGCCTGAGCCTGGCGCTGCTCAGCCTCATGTTCCTCGTGGCGGCGCTGCTCAGACTGCCGTGCCTGACGGTGGCGCTGCACAGCCTGCCGAGACTGGCGGTGATGCCCCACTGCTCTTCACACAGGAGCACCTGCAAGAGGCAGCCTGCTCGCGCCAGATTGTGGGCCGCGACGAAGCCAGCGCCGTTCTCCAATCGCTGTTGCACTACCACCATGGCGAGACTGCCCCAGGTGCTGTTGACATCACCGATGGCTCAGCATTTGACTGGCTTCGATGGGTGGCACATATCGAAGGTGCGCGCGACGTCATCCGCAATGGCGTCCACAGGGTCTACGCTGTCCGCTGGAATCCGCACTGGTCTCCAGAGGCCGTCTTCTGCTACGGCAACAACACCTACAGCACACTGGTGCCCCGCAAATCGCGCTACACAGGCTCGTGGAGCCACGCGCGAATTGTGACTCACCGGAACGCCAATTGGGTGACCGAACCGTTGCTATCTGCGGCCCCTGTGGCAGCTACGCCGTGGCTGGTGTTGCGGGATCAAATACCCTGGGAGTGATCTCTGGCAAACGAGATGTGGTGCTTCTCAGCCTGCACTCATGTGACACGCAATGCCGTGCCCTGCAATCGCGTGGTGTTTCTCAGCCTGCACTCGCAGGTCCTTCGGAGGTCAATTGTTATGAGTTCGGCACGGTCTCGGTCAAGTACAGCGTGCTGTGGGGATCCCGAGATGGGCCTGGCTCAAGGTGCTCAAGACGTACTGGAGTGTCCCAGAGCCGGAGTGCCAGCTGATCCTCGGGAGTTGGAACGGCATTTTCAGGCCGTGGCCGGACACGTTCTGGATCAGGACGGGGGGGTCCGAGCCCGAGATGGAGTGCTAGCGCTCTGCAGTACAAGAGCTTTTCAGCATGCGACATCCTGCGGTGCTTCTCAGCCTGCAGGGTTCGCAGCGTGTGGTTTGCAATGCATTCCTTTTCAGTATGCGAGTTCCTGCGGTGTTTCTCAGGTTGCAGGGCTCCGAGGCTCTTCCCTTCGATGCCAATGTTTTCAGACACCGTAGCTCCGTTCCGTAAACATCTTCCAAGAGCCGCTCGCAACTTTTTGCAGCTGGCGGTCTGCAGACGTAGTCTGACTCAGCATGCGAGCTCCCGCACGCTTCGCCGGCTTTTGCTGCGCGGACAATTTTCTCACACACGTCAGCGCCGTTTGTAGGCGTCAGAAAAACATGTAGACATTCACGAAGGGCTTAGTCTGTATATCGTCACATCATTACATACTCAGTCGTCGAACACATCGGTACATCATTCCTTTTCCTTCTAGCTGGTCGCAGGTGTGGGAGCGGAGGGCTAAATGCAGGCGAGGCTGAGGCAGGCGGAGCTGAGCAGAGGCCTGACGCAGACTGGGCTGAGCTTGAAATCAGCTGAGGCTGAGGCTGAGGCAGGCTGAGGCTGAGGCTGAGGCTGAGGCTGGCTGATGCTGAGGCAGGCTGAGGCTGAGTCTGAGGCTGATGCAGGCTGAGGCTGAGGCAGGCTGAGGCTGAGGCCGAGGCTGAAGGCAGACTGAGGCTGAGGCTGAAGCAGGCTGAGGCTGAGGCTGAGCCAGGCTGAGGCTGAGGCTGAGGCAGGCTGATGCTGAGGCAGGCTGAGGCTGAGGCTTGTGACAACTGCGACTGCCGGTTGCCCCGCTGCTACTGTCCTCCGAATGCGACAACGAACTGCAGAACAGCAAATTCTACAACTGAATCTCATCCGAAATCTTAAGTGGAAATGCTTCCAATATGCTCCACACATTGCTGGAGTAGGGGTTGCTTTTGCCGGGATTTTTTTATTACCTAACAGCGAATACTGATAGGTTTCTAGTTGACTCAAAAGAGCTCACAGATCACTCCACAGGGGGGTCCGGGCAGGTGTTGGGGAGTTGCCGGGCGGCAGGGTGCCGGGCTCGTTTTTCACCAACAGTCACACACTTCGTGCTCATCGACTTCCCAGAACTCCATTCCCAGGCCACATTCTGAATACCCGGATGCAACAGTCACACACAAAGTGCTCTTCGAGATCCCAGAACGCCATTCCCGGGCCACATTCTGAATAACCGGATGCAACAGTCACACACTTCGTGCTCTTCGAGTTCCCAGAACTCCATTTTCCGTGCCACATTCTGAATAACCGTATGCAACAGCACACACTTCGTGCCTCTTCGAGTCCCAGAATTTATTCCGCGGGGCCAACATTTTGGATGCCCGGAAGCAAACTGTAAGGCCACTGCCTGTCTTCGATTTCCAAACTCCCTTCCCTCCCCGGCCACATTTGATAGCCGACGCACAGTCATACATTCTTCATACTTGGACACCCCAGACCCTTATGCCCCAGGCACATCTGCCGATGCGGTGCCAAGGCTCCGGTGTGTCGAGCTCTGCCCGAGCCAACTGTAGGCCACTTCCTGGTCTTCGAGTTCCCAGAACTCCATTCCCGGGCCACATTTTGAATAGCCGGACGCAACAGTCATACAATTCTTCGTACTTGACTCCCCAGAACCTTATTCCCGGGCCACATTCTGATTAACGGGATGCAACAGAAATGCATTTCGAGCTCTTTGGCATCCCAGAACCCCATTTCCAGGCCACATTCGGAATAACAGGATGCAAGAGTCAAACACTTCGTGTCCGAGACCTCCCAGAACGCCATTCCCAGGCTACATTTGGAAAAATTGCACACAAGAGGTATACACGCCGGGTTATCTGGCTGTCTGGAACGGCTATCCCGGGATACATTCAGAGTAATCCCACGCGACAGTCACACACTTTGTGCTTTGTGACCTCTCAGAGCTTCATATCTGGGCGACACTCCTGGGCAACACTCGTTCTCACACTATCATGCAACACTCATACACAGTGTCCTTGTCGTCTTGTCACATCTCAACTTTCAATTCCCTGACACAACCGTCACACACACACACACACTGATTTCTCTGAGTTTTCACTAGGTTAGTCTCGGGCCACATCTAATATTCCTTCCGCGACAGCCGTGCTTGGTTCAGGAGTTGCTAGTGACACTGCAGTCCATTTCACTCAACGTGCTCGTCACTAGAGTTTCGATTGCAATGGCGTTCCCCTGGCCGCACCGCTATATGGAACGTTCATCCGCAGCCTCTGCTCCGCGAGGTTCGTCCGAAGTATCGCCGCCTCGCGGTGCTTCTCAGCCTGCGGAGGAAGGTCGACAGACGCCTGGCCCTGGCGCTCTGCAGCCTGCGTCTTTCACGGTCGCCTCCTTCAATTTCGGGTTCGAGCAGGGCATGATGACTGGTAAGCAGGCGGCCACTCACTGCGCTAACTTCGGAAGGGTGTGCGCCACGATAGTGGAGACCGCTGATGCTGATATTGTCTGTGCATGCGAGGTCGGTGCGTTCCGTGAAGGCTTTCGCCGAGCAGCGATCAACGTGACAGAGATCCTCAGTAAGCCTTTCGGTGATGGCATTGGCTTCTCGGAGGTCGACAACTACTTGATTCTCTGGGGCTTCCGCGGTGCTTCTCAGCCTGCGGAAGTGACTCCGTGCGAAGACAGCCAAGTTTACAGGCCTCCTAGCGGGCGAGAGATTGATGCTGTCATTTCACATTTTGAGGTGAACAAACCAGGCCATGACAAGTTCTACGTGGTGATCGCCAACATGCACATCGTCTGCGGCGAGAAACCGCCGACCATTCAGACTCGAAAGCGGACAGTTCGCCATCTCCGCTTGCACCTGGACGGCATCGCTCAGATTCTCAATGCTTCGGAGCCGCACGTGCCAGTCGTTCTGCTTGTAGTCGGCGACGACAACCTGACTTTCCAGGAGGCGCGGGAGGCTTACCAGCGCCAGCAGAACGACGAGAAGCTCTGGGAGGTCCTTGCCACTCCGGCCGACCTCAAAGGCGACCACGTCGCGGTCTGCGGAGCAGTCGCCCGTTTCCGCTCGATTGCCGTTGGCGCGTCTTTTACGGATCGCGGCATGCGCAACGACGCACACGATGCCGTGGCGGTTGTGCTCACTCCCCCTGGTGCTTCTCAGCCTGGGGAGAGCAAGAGGCGGAAGATTGTCGTCGAAAACGTCTCCGACGCCGACGCCAGCGTACAGGCGGACGCCGAGTCTTCTGTGCACTGGGATCGGTCGCCGAGCCCTACTCCTCCGCTTTCACCGACTTCACCGGCTGATCCCGACTACGTCGAGGATGTCGTTCAAACTCGCGCAAACGACTTGCGCAGGGAGCTGAGGCAGTTTTGGGACGAAAGGTACGACGATGAGTACGATCCGAAAGTCCACTTTCATCTCAGTCTCTTGCTTTTCAAAAAGAGGAAGTCCACGAAGCTAGCGGGCACTGATCCAGCTGGTGCTCCTCAGCCTGGCTCGGCATATGACGCGGCCTTTGCGTCTCAGGAGGAGACTGGCCGAGCCATTATCTCTGTCCTTCAGCTTCGACATGAGTTTCTGCGGAGCAAGAACATCGACGACATGCGCTACGTTCTCACGGAGCCTGAGCGCCAGGAATTTGTCAGACTAGCCCGCGACCAGTACGAGCAGTCGCGGCAGCAGCGTGCGCTTCAGGAACGGGATGTCGAAAAGGGAAAAGCGAGAGGCAAGTCTGCGCCACAAGGGGGCCATGCGGTTCCGCAGGGTCCCAACAAAGGGCCAGGCGGTAAGAAAGGTTCTCGCGGTGCTTCTCAGCCCGTGGGAAAAGGTGGCCAGGCCAAGGGTGCGGGTCTGGGTAGCCTCGCCGAGTCTGTGAAAGACCAGAAGCGCAAGCGGTGGCATCGCCATTTGCAACGTGTGGCCGGCACCAAACAGATCTGGGAGGCGCTGGCCTTCTCAGGGCGCTTCGACGTTCATATGCTAACGCAAGCGTTGCAAGCTGATCACAGTGAGGGCCGTGATACAGCAGCTCCCGAGGAAGCTCTGCGGGAACAGCGGCGCCGTCTGCACCACCAGAAGGCCGAAGCCATCGCGCGCTACAACGAGGGGGAGCGGCTTCCCCGCCATCGCGAAGAGCTCCGTCGTGTCGGCGCTCTTCCGTCTGCCCAGGCTGGCCAGCCAAAGCCGAACCTCACGCGCAGGCAGCTGGACGTGTTGCAGATGTTTGACAGCGGAGAGCTGCTTGAAATCCGCAACCAAGCGATTCTGGCGTTGGGACACGGCCGTTTGCGCAGGGCCGGAGGCGACTACCTGGACATCGGCGGCAGCACGGGCGGTGGCTCCAGGCGCATCATCGATTCTTGGCAGCCGCCGGACTGGCGTGACTTCCTCCAAGACGATCAGGACCTCTGAGTTTTGCAAGTCTCCCTGCCCGCGGTGCTTCTCAGCCTGCGGTCTGCCGCTCTCCAGCTGCGGTCTCGAGCAGTAGTGTTCGAAAGCATGCGAGTTCCTGCGGTGCTTCTCAGCCTGCAGGTTTCGCAGCCTGCGCTCTGCAGTACAAGTGCTTGTCAGCATGCGACATCCTGCGGTGCTTCTCAGCCTGCAGGGTTCGCAGCGTGCGGTTTGCAATGCATTCCTTTTCAGTATGCGAGTTCCTGCGGTGTTTCTCAGGCTGCAGGGCTCCGAGGCTCTTCGCTTCGATGCCAATGTTTTCAGACACGTTAGCTCCGTTCCGTAAACATCTTCCAAGAGCCGCTCGCAACCTTTTGCAGCTTGCGGTCTGCAGACGTAGTTCTTCTCAGCATGCGAGCTCCCGCACGCTTCGCCGGCTTTTGCTGCGCGGACAATTTTCTCACACACGTCAGCGCCGTTTGTAGGCGTCAGAAAAACATGTACACATTCACGAAGGGCTCAGTCTGTATATCGTTACATCATTACATACGCAGTCGTCGAACACATCGGCGTACATTCAGCGCTTTGTCCTTCTATAGCATTCTTTCCGTTGATAACAGTGTTCTGATGGGTTCGCTTCGTTATAAAAGCGTTGATAGCAGTGTCTCGTTTGCGGACAACTCATTGTATATCAACTCACTGATACCGAGTTTCCTTTCACCATAAGTGAATGCATAGCAGTGTATGTTTGTTACTACAACCGACTTCATGATCGCTATCATCATCGCAGATTTCAATCATCCTCATCACCACGACTGGTTCACGTTGGCCTGCGGTGCTTCGCAGCCTGCAGTTCCTTTGCTACACGCGTCTCCGCTGCGGTCGCCAGAAGTGTTCAGTTTGCAGAGACTTCTCGTGTTGATATCCATGGGTCACTTCAGACACAGATCGTTTGTGAATCGGTTGATGGCAGTGCCTCGTTTAAATTCAACTTTAGTATGGAAGTTGAATCGGTTGATGGCAGTGCCTCGTTTAAACTCAACTTTAGTATGGTTAGTAGTGTCAATAGCAGGGCTTCTGTTTAATTATATAAGCGTTGATAGCAGTGTCTCGTTTGTGGTTAGTTACAACAGCGGTGATAGCAGTGTCTCGTTTGCGGACAACTCATTGTATATCAACTCACTGATACCGTCTTCCTTTCAGCATAAGTGAATGCATGGCAGTGTACGTTGGTTAATGGCACCGACTCCATGATCATCGTCACCATCACCGGTTTCCATCATCATCATCACCACGACTGGTGCACGTTGGCCTGCAGTGCTTCTCAGCCTGCAGATCCTTTGCTACACGCGTCTCCGCTGCGGTCGCCAGAAATGTTTAGTTTGCAGAGACTTCTCGTATTGGTAGCCATGGGTCACTTCAGACTGAAATTGTTTTGTGATATTCTTTCATTGGTAGTTGAATCCGTTCATGGCAGTGACTCGTTTAAAGTCAACTTTAGTATTGGTGGAAGTGTCGATAGCAGCGTTTCTTTTTAATTATACAAGCGTTGATAGCAGTGTCTTTTTTGTGGACAACTCATTGTATATCAACTCATTCATACAGAGTTTCCTTTTAGCAGCAAGTGAATGCACAGCAGTGTATCTTCATTACTGGCCCCCACTCCATTATCACTATCATCATCAACGATTTCCTACGCGCGTGTGCGCGGCGGTCGCCAGAAGTGTATAGTTTGCAGAGACTTCTCGTATTGATAGCCATGGGTCACTTCAGACTGAAATCATTTGTGATCTTCTTTTATTGGAAGTTGAATCGGTTGATGGCAGTGCCTCGTTTAAACTCAACTTGAGTATTGCTAGCAGTGTCAATGCCAGCGTTTCTTTTTAATTATACAAGCGTTGATAGCAGTGTCTCGTTTGTGGTTAGTTATAACAGCGTTGATAGCAGTGTCTCGTTTGCGGACAACTCATTGTACATCAACTCACTTATACCGTGTTTCCTATCATCACCATCATCATCATCCTTAACCTCCTCGTAGCCATTTTGCTTAGAGCTGTCCTGTTCTGTACATGCCTTGCGCCGTGTGACCACGTGGCGCGGTGCTTCTCAGCCTGCGTGGTTCTTCCTGGTGCTCCTCGGTGTAGTAGCCATGGTGAAGAAATTCCTTTTGAAAACGAAAAAAGGTGTGACCAGCAGGTTTTTACCCGCGGTCGTTCCCACCATGTAGAAGAAAGACTTGGCCACCCCGAGGAGTGCTACTATGGTTTGGCATTGCTCATTCCGTCCGCCCATGTTGTATTTCGTTTTCGTTGGGTTCTGCTTTGAGACATCTCCATACTTATTTAATTGTTTCGGGAGTGTTGTTCTGCGGGATTCTGGTGCATTGCTTCGTGCATTACAGGTTTTTTGTTGTGTGTTCATATTTCGGAAACATCGTTAATTATTTGGAAACTCCCGGGACAGCTTTCGACAAAGGGGTTGACCGAAATCATTTTGGACAACTGCTCATTATCTATTTCGGATTGCGGATTTCAGGTCGCCGCCGTGCTGCGAGGAGAACGACTAGGCGCTCCAAGTACAATCGTCCTGTGAAAGTGTCGCTGCAGTTCAATGTCATATCTTCATTGTTACTGGGCCTCAAGACAGCAAGGAACAGGTATGAGCGGTGCTTGCTCAGAGATGCCGTCGCTCGCTCCCGCATGCGGAGTTTTCCTCCGCCTTCGAACTCAGAAGTTCAATTCGCATGTGGGGCATGTGCAGCTAAGCAAACGCGTGATTGCATATGCTCAGGCATAGCATCAATACATGGCTGTGTGAATGACAAGCTCTTGTCCGAATTCGTTTCAGGTGTTCGATCGCCAGACAACCCTGTATATCAACCATTTGACCCTGACGATCAACGCAAATTGCAGGAATCTCTGGAGCATGGTGCCGCGGTGCTTCTCAGCCTGCGAGGTGCGCGCAGCACGAGTGTTCTGGTACGTTCCCGCCACCTTGTGCGCATGATTTACATTGCTGCCATGACGGGCTTGGCAGCGACCGTGGATGCTGCAGCGCCATACCTTGCTCAGAACGATTTGAGAGGCCTCAGGCGCTACCTTGATACTGCGGAGGTAGTGCACCGTGGCGGCCAACATCCTGGGAATATTTGTCGCGGCAACCTGGCAGCGCAGCTTGTTCAGTTCATGCGCGTCGCGGGGAACAAGATGGCGCGTTTGTTCTCGTCGTGCACGGCTTCCCTGCAGACTGTTCGGCGGCGACAGGTGCTTCTCAGTCTTGTCAAACTAGTCTTCCAACTCGCGAACAAGCGCGGATTCGAGGTCGATGGCTGTGGAGCATACAAATGCAAGCGAATTCTGGAAATCACCTTGCTGGCTGGGCTCAGTTCCAAACTGACATTGCCACACTTGCTGCCTGGTGACCTTTGCGCTTTGTCTGGTTCGTGGCCAGTTCCAAGCGGATCGCGCCTTGGCTTGAGAAAAATCATGCCCGGCATGACTTCGAAGATTCGGGAGCAACAGGCTTTGAAAGCGATCTCTTTGACACTCGGCTCCGGCGGTAATGGCAAGTCGGTACCTGTTTGCACTACATCTGCAATGTTGAGCTTTTGGAACGAGCATAAGAATAACGTCTTGCAGTGGGTGCAGGAGTGGGTGCCCAAGATGCGGCCGCACTAGGCAGCGAGTTCCTGAAGCCTTGTTCGTTTGCCTGCGGTGCTGCTCAGCCTGCGGTGCTGCTCAGCCTGCGTGTATGCTCATGAACAGCATTCTCTCCTGTGGCCACATCTCGATCTTCCTTACACATGCAGGTGCTGATGGGGCAGCGCCGATCCGTATTGACTTGGAAAAGGAAAAAAAGATTGGAAAGAGTGAGGACACATCAATGCGTTTGGCAACCTACGCACAGACTGTCTGTCTGTGCTTCGGTTGCCAAACGCATTGATTCACGTTGGCACGCGGTGCTTCTCAGCCTGCAGATCCTTTGCTACATGCGCTTGTTGTGCGGTCGCCCCATATTGATATATGCGGAGACTTCCCATATTGATATCCTTGCGCCCCATATGTTCTGAATGTGGTTCATTGAATTCCGAATCCGTTCATGGCAATGCCTCATGTAAAAACAACTCATGTTTGTAGTAGGGTCGATACCACTGTTTCGTTTAGTTATAAAAAGCGTTGATAGCAGTGTCTCGTTTGCGGACAACTTATTCTATATCAACTCCTTGATATCGTTTTCCTTTTCGCATAAGCGAATGCATACCAGTTTCTCTTGGTGACTAGAATCGAGTCATCGCGCGAGCATGAACACCACAGCACAGAGCAAGCACCGCATACAGCATACGCAAGAAAATATATAGACCACATACAGTGCCGCAGCAAATTGAATACTCACAGACAAGTATGAAGCACATCACAAAACAATACAGTACACCACACAGCACACACATCACATCCATCCAGTCACGCACACATACAGCAACACGCTTTCTCGACTCCGCAGGGGGCGTGCTTCGTGGAGGCATCACTTGTAACTTTGAAATTATGTAATCATTGCCGTTTTGGTTCAAAGAACTTGGATTGCAGGAGTTCGAGGCAAAAGGGAGCCTTGTCCGCATCCGCTCACCCAGTCTCACCGTGCCGTGCACGGTGCTTCTCAGCCTGTGTCACTGTGCGCTCCACGGTTATCCTCCGAGTGAGCTACCATGGCTGCTGCTGCAGATCAGCCGACGTCTCCACTGGGTTTTCTCACGAAGAGCAGCGCCAAAACCCAAGACTTCCTTGTCCGAGTATACAAGCCCAGGGAGATCAAGCACTCGTACAAGAGCAGGAACAATGGCCAGCTAGTCCATGCAAACCGATTCACATGCATTCTGCTTGGCACAGACTCAGAGCACTATTGTGAGGCCATCCTCAAAGGAACTCCAGCAGAAGTCGAAGCTGCTCTGAAGAAGTTCCCTCCGATGACGGCGTGGAAACTCTCCAGCGTCGGCCTGGGCAGTCGGCAGCAGGACGCTTTTGTGCATACGTCTGTTCGTGTCGTGGTCGACCTCAAGCGCACAACCTGCAGTCCAGTGCTCAAAAGCTCTCCGGAGGAGACCTCCTTGGCATCGGCGCCAGCTCCAGCGACTACAGTGGCAGACATGATGAACATCAAATCGCAGCGTTGCTTCGATGTCATGGCTGTGGTTCATTCTGTTTCAGAAACCCGCACTCCCGCTGGCCACCCTCCAGTGGCAAGTGTACATCTGGTCGACGGCACACAGACGATTAACTCCAAGACAGCGGAGGCTGTGATTGCAGTCTGGGGATCCACCAACATAGAGCTTTGTCGCTCTCACAAAGGACAACCGCTGCTGTTTCTCAACGTGTCGGGCAAATTCGACGGCAAACTGGAGCTGAACTTGTCGCAAGATCGCGTGGTGGATTCCGCATGCTCTTGTCCCAGAATGACTCAACTACACGACTTAGCAGCCACTCAAGACTTCGCGAAGGACCGGGAGCAGCTGACCACCGCTCATGCGGGTACATGGGATCCAGACCACGCTTCGCAGATTCTCACCGGAGAAGCACTCCTCTCCTGCTGTGCCTTTCTGGCTATGGCGTCGGATGATCCGAATGCAAACTTGCCACTCTTGTTGCAGGTCAATGGGATGAGGCTTGAGGAACCGGAGCCAGCCGACTCTGTGGTGGAGAACACAGGCGAGCGCGTCTTCTTTACGACTACTGCTCGTGATTTCAGTGGCTCGTGCAAAGTCGGCGTATCCCAAGCGGCAGCCTTCGCCTTGACTGGCATTGATAGCATGCAAGAATACAAAAAAGTTCACGACGAGAAAGCTATCTCCTTCCCTCCACTGAGCAATTGTCGCATCATACGACGCGTGCGCAATGTGGCTGCGAATGCACAGGATGACACACCTCAACGGACTTTCGTCAACACGACTGTGGTGGCCGTTTCACCGCTTCAGATATCGCACGCCCCGAATACGTCATACAATGTCGTCTTGGAGATCCTGAAGCAGTGCCGCGAGAGCCAGGATGCAATGCTCGCGGCACAGCTCTCTGAGATACGGTCTTGTCCCTTCTACGGCATGCGCGTGCAGTACTCACCAGCGGGTGGAGGGGGTGACGCTTCTCAACTTACCCGGAACTGCCACTTGGCAGTCGTTCTCGTTCGTACCACGCAGAAGTCTCGGTGCGTATCCACTGCGGCTGGCTTCGTCGTGTCCACACCAGGTGTCACGGACGCTTCTGACGGTGAGTGTTCCCACTCAGTGACGATTCACGGACATTGCTCAGTTGACAACTTGCTCTCGTTCAAAATGGATCCGCCCAACCGAGCGAAGCACAGAGTCTGCTTGTTGCTCATTACTGGCTGTTCAAAAGATGGCATGACGGTGCACAGCGTGACCCACATTGACGACTCCGTCGTGTCTGAGGCGCAGTACTTCATTAAAAAAATTGAGAACACTGGGGATGCGCACAGAGCTTCAGCAATCAGGCGAGCATAAGCGGATGAATGAGTGGAGCAAGACGCCGGAATCCGCCAAGAAGTGCCGAATTCTTGAAAGCCACCCCTCAGGAGAAAGCTTGAGATGAGCTTCTGATGTCTTGTCAGCGATGCTTCTCAGCTTGCTGGACATGGCAAGCGTCTTTGTTCTTCGCCTTGCGGGATGCCAGCTAGGTTTGCCTCAAACATATCGTTTGGTAGTTTTCTTTGCCTTGTTTGTTTATGCGGTGCTTCTCAGCCTGCACTATTTACTGTTGTGGCGTCTGGTGCAAGAGTAGTGTTTGCGGCCTGCATTGCTCCTCAGCCTGCCCTGGCTCCCTTGAGAGTGCCTGCACAGAGTTTCGGTCTGTGCACGGATTGATTCACGTTGGCCTGCGGTGCTTTTCAGCTTGCACTTCCTTTGCTACAAGCGCCTGTTCTGCAGTCGTTCAAAGTGTCTCGTTTACAGAGAATTTCCGTATTGATATCCCTGTCTCTTTCCCGAAAAAAAACATTTCTACATGTGTTTCATTGGACCCTAAATCAGGTCATGGCCGCGCTTCATTTCAAGACAACCCCCATGTTCGTAGCAGTGTCGATATCAGACGTTCGTTCAGTTATAACAGCGTTGATAGCAGTGTCTCGTTTTCGGACACCTCATTGTATATCAACTCTGGCTGTGCCTCATTTCAAGACACCTCCCATGTTCGTAGCAGTGTCGGTAGCAGAGGTTCGCTCAGTTATAAAAGCGTTGATAGCAGTGTCTCGTTTTCGGACACCTCATTGTATATCAACTCATTGATACCGAGTTTCCTTTCAGCATACGTCAATGCATAGCAGTTTATCTTACTTACTGGAACCGACTCCATCATCACTATCATCACGACTGGTTCACGTTGGCCTGCGGTGCTTCTCAGCCTGCTGATCCTTTGCGACCTCATCATCGCCATTGATCATCATCACCATCATCATCACTGATTCACATCATCACCATCACCAACATCCTCCACAACGAATCTCCATCATCACCATCATCATCATCAATGTCTCCGTAGCCATCTTGCCTAGAGCTATCCTTACAAAGGAACTTTCCAGCACCCACTGCACACAGTAATGCCACGGCATGCTGGTAGCTCTCGGTCTGGGCGCCATGCTCCTGACGTTGCTGCACCCAACAGCGGTGCTCCTCAGCCTGCTGCAGTGAACAGTGCTGCTCCTCAGCGTGCTGTGTTGAGCGGTACTGTGCAAAGGATTGTTGACCTGGTGAAGCAGTTCGGTCGTATACCGAAGCAACAGAAAGGAACGTCCGAGGAAGTACGAGCTGAAAACAAGTTGGCCAAACGTTTCTCCGACCACCGCGACAGCATTCCTAATGACGTTATGTTAGAGTTGCAAGCCCTCGAATGCGCCACGCCTTCAGAGTCAGCCGCTGTCAGCGCTGCCCTTCAGCGCCATGCTCCTGACGTTGCTGCACCCAACACCGGTGCTCCTCAGCCTGCTGCAGTGAACAGTGCTGCTCCTCAGCGTGCTGTGTTGAGCGGTACTGTGCAAAGGATTGTTGACCTGGTGAAGCAGTTCGGTCGTATACCGAAGCGCCAGAAAGGAACGTCCGAGGAAGCACGAGCTGAAAACAAGTTGGCCAAACGTTTCTCCGACCACCGCGACAGCAGTCCTAATGACGTTCTGTTAGAGTTGCAAGCCCTCGAATGCGCCACGCCTTCAGAGTCAGCCGCTGTCAGCGCTGCCCTTCAGCGCCATGCTCCTGACGTTGCTGCACCCAACAGCGGTGCTCCTCAGCCTGCTGCAGTGAACAGTGCTGCTCCTCAGCGTGCTGTGTTGAGCGGCACTGTGCAAAGGACTGTTGACCTGGTGAAGCAGTTCGGTCGTATACCGAAGCGCCAGAAAGGAACGTCCGAGGAAGCACGAGCTGAAAACAAGTTGGCCAAACGTTTCTCCGACCACCGCGACAGCATTCCTAATGACGTTATGTTAGAGTTGCAAGCCCTCGAATGCGCCACGCCTTCAGAGTCAGCCGCTGTCAGCGCTGCCCTTCAGCGTTCTGCATTAAGCGGATCTTGGCAAACGCTCGTCGAGGACGTGAAGCAGTTCGGTCGTATACCGATGCGACACAAAGAAACGTCTGAGGAAGCACGAGCCGAAAACAAGTTGGCCAAACGTTTCTTTGAACACCGCGAGAGCATTCCTAATGACGTGATGTTGGAATTGCAAGACCTCGAGGAGTCGCGCGCCGTCAGCGCTGCTGCTCAGCGTGCTGCAACCGAGGAGTTCCAGCGGAAGCAGAAGACCGATGATCCTGCAGCAGGTGCGCGAATTCGGCAGCTGGCCGAAGGAGAGCGCTCAACGCCCGCTTGCAGAGCGGCAGTTGGCTTGGCACATCAGAAAAACACGGAAGGCCAAGCATTTCTCACCGGAGCAGGAGGCCGAGCTTCAAACTCTGCAGCAGGCGGATACGAAGTCCGACGGGCTCATGCAGCAGACGAAGCTCGAGGAGGTCATGCAGCAGGTGCGAGACCTCGGCCGCTTTCCAAAAGAGTCCGCCGGGCGTAGTGTTGCAGAGCGGCAACTAGGCTGGCTAGTTCGGAAAGGATTGAAGGCCAAGCAGTTCTCTCCCGAGCAGGAGGCCGAGCTCCAGGCACTCCAGCAGGCGGAAAGCGATGGCAAACCAATGCTTCGCATCGCGGAGGCGGAGGAAAGGCCAAATCCCATGGAAGGGTTCGCTGAGGAGGCGCAGAACAGGATCGACCAGGATCTGCTGATGCTGGAGAGTGGCATTCGTAACAAGGCAATCCTGCGGCGCCTGGCCACCTACAAGGAGCTTGTGTCCAGCCGCGGTGCTCCTCAGCCTGCGCAGCACAGGGAATTTGCGCAGAGGTGCGCGGAGCGAGTGCGGAGAGCGTTGGCTGCTCCCGCGGGGAAGAGCTGCTACGTTCCCGGCGGCGAAGTAGAGGGGAACCAGTTGCGCGTTTTCTCTAACCGTGCAGTCATGACGGGACCGCTCGTCTGCCAGCTCTGCGACTGCGATTTCTTAATGGAAGAGGACTTTGCGCGGCATAAGCAGTGCAACCACGCCGGCGAGGCAGAATACCGCAAACGGGTGCTGTACCTGATGGCAAACGCTGGCTGCAGGCCGATAACCGCTCAGGAGAAGAGGATCATGGTGCAGAATTTTGTTTACTTCCAACAGTTCTGTCACCCTGGCAGCAAGGCCAACCGCTTCTCGGGCGGCGAGGCGGTGCCTCGAAGCGAGGCAGCCTGCGTAGTCTGTGCGCAGAAAGACTACCTGGAGCATCGCCACAAACTCAGCCTGTTTGGAGCAGTGCCGGAGGAGCGTGTCTTTGAGCACTGCGCCGACTCAGCAAGCGATCGTGATGACCTATCCGATGGCGAGACAGATGCTCCACCCAAGCGTGCTCTGCTGAAGCACCGCGGAGTGTACTACTTGCAGTCTCCGGAGCTCGTGCACAAGCTCCTGAACGTGGACAGGTACAGCCGGCGCTGGCCATTGATCCCGCACGAACAGTTGCACGCGTCCAGCGTTCAGCATCCGGAGCATTCAGAGTGGCGATGGCTTCTGCACTCCCGCCGAGTCCGTGTGGTTGCGCCATCAGAAGCAACGGCGGGAACCTGCGGTGCTTCTCAGCCTGCTGCCGACAGGTCCAGCCGCGCTTCTCAGCCTGCTGACGAGAGGCCTCCGTGCGCAGGAGTGGGCGATGCGAACGCGTTGGTGTGGGTGTGTTGGGAGTGCCTCAATGACCTCTGCGCCAAGAAACCGAAGATGCCGTTAAACGCCTTGGTCAACGACAACTGGATCGGTCGGGAGCCCACGCACGTCCGCAATGCTTCGAAGGCCACGAAGATGCTGGCGTCTCTTGGCCGATGCTGTTGGAAGCAAGTACGTCTCGGCAAGGGCGCTCCGGATGTCCAGCAGAAAGGCGTTTCGGGCAACACCATCCTCTTCGCCCAGCCCACTGCTCAAATTCCATCCATGGAGCTGCCGCCGGCGGAGGGCGCGCTTGTAGATTCTCTGAACGTCGTCTTTTCAGGCGCCGCGCACAATCTCACCAAGGCGTACTGGGCGACTGTCAAGCGCGCGGAGTACATGCAGATTGTGAAAGACCGCAAGCAGCAGTGCGCAACTTTTTCTGAGGTGACCATCCAAGAAAATGTTGCTGTAACACGACTGCCTGAGGACGGGGTGCCAGACCACATCCAGGCATGTCTGCAAGCAGTGGAAGGTGCCGACAAAGCGCCAGTACGTCTGTTGGGGCCAGCATCCAGAGCGCCAGAGATGGGCAGAGACGACGAAGCGGGCGAAGAGTCTGACAACGACGACGACTCTGACGAGCGTACGCAAACAGAGCTCGACGGACAATCTCCAGAACAGCCCGACATGGCTTACTTGCATGAAAACGTCGCAGAGTTCACGGTTGCAGTGGATCCAGTGCATGACGTCGCTCCAGTCCAAATGATGCAAGCGCTGCAAGGCACGCTGGTGGCACTGCAGGAGCAGGCAGCACGCATCGCAAAGAACGAGACGACACCGACAGTGGCAGATAGCAACGGTGCTCTGCAGCCTGTTGCTGACGAAGGCGGCAGGCATACTCTGCGCGGAATGGTTCTCGATGTGCAGAGTGCTGCTAGTTCGTTTGACGAGCGCGCGCAAATGGTTTTGGAAACAGCGCAGGCTGGAGCAGATGCATGCAGGGTAGTGGGCCCGCAGTCCCTATCGGTGCCTACGCAGAAACCTTTGAGTTCCTTCGACAGCAGGTCCTGGCCGGCGTGCTACACGGAGTTCTGGTTCGGGGACGGCGCGCCGAACCTCGAGCGGGAGCGGCCCATGTTGTTCGAACAGGTCATCCCCAGGAGGACCGAGGAGGGAGGATGAAGCGCAGGGGGGTAGAGGAACGAGGAGGAACCGTGAAACGCAGGCTGCCTTGTGGCAGGACTGTTCATCCCGCCCCTTTGATGCTTTCCAGGCAGCACTCGCATGTGGCGTTTCGACCTACATCCATTGATAACAGTGTCTCGTTTGGACCTCCATCCATTCAATCTTCGTGCGTTGATAGCAGTGTCTCCTTTGAACATACATCCATTCATTCTCCACGCGTTGATAGCAGTGTCTCGTTTGGACATACATCTATACAAATTCTGTGCGTTGATCGCAGTGTCTCCTTCTTTGCAGGGGCGTGGAGGAAGGAGGAGGAACCGTGAAACGCAGGCTGCTTTGTATTGATGGCATTTCCACCGTTGATAGCAGTGTCCCGTTCTCATCACGATTGTCATTGTTGATAGCACCGTGTTGTAAACTTAGCCTCCCTGCGAGGTCGCGCGACGCCTCATCAACCTGGAGGAGCTCGAGTACTCTCTCGCGAGCGACGAGGAGATCTACGAGGCCGCCTCCCAGAGCCGCTTCAACTCGCCAGAGATCCATGTTGTTCTCGGGGACGTGATCCGCCGGCTGCGGCTCCTGAAAGGCACGCGAGCTGCGATTGGCAGGAAAGGCTTCGGCACTGACCTACAGATCCTGTCACAGGCCTCGGCGGAAGATTTCATGGGAGCGCTGAACATCTCGAAGCCCGGCGACTGCATCGGCTCCGCCGTTTCACGCCCGGGCATGCCTGCGAAGGTCAAGACTGCCCTGAGGACGTTGCTACTCAGCACTTCCGATGTGCCTGGCACAGAGGGGCGGAAACAAGCACTCCGCTTCAACGGACACGGCAACAACCTCAAGTTCGGCGCCGCGAGCTTCTTCGTCACACCGAACTTCGCAGACACGTACAGCCCGTTGGTCCTCCAGCTACACGAAGGGCCGGGAAAGCGGAGCCACTTCGACATTCGCGGGCACGCGGATAGTGCGGTTCCCACAGCCGGCGGCGCTTCTCAGCCTGCTGGCCCTGACCTGCGGAGTTCAGCGCCTACCATGCCTTCTCTGGAGCGGATGCACCAGATAGTCGCAGCAGACCCGCGTGCGCAGGCCAAGTTCTTCCTGTTGATGACCGAGCTGCACTACCGCTACATCATTGGGTTAGAGCGCCTGTTTGTTGGCCGCACAACGCTAGCCCGACAGGCAGTGTCAACGGAGGACGACGTGGCAGCGTCTCTGCAGCCGTGCGTGGCCCCAGGGAGCACTGATGTGCAGGCGCCTTTCGAAGCACAGGGTCGGGGTTTCACCCGCGGCCACGGCAAAGGCCACAGCGTCATCGGGCCTACGATGGCGTGGTTGCGCTCGGCCGTGGTCGGAGGGCTGTGCACCGCGGCTCGGAACCTGCGCGCTGCGCTTCTTTCCACCGCGGAGACCGTGCAGTACGAAGCTGCCAACGAGCCCGCGCGGCAGCTGGGGCTTCCTGATGTCGCGCCAGAGCCTTTCACAGCCAGGCAGCAGCGACAGAGCCGCATGGACGGAGGCGAAGAGGAGGATGGCACCAGGCGCGACGAGGTGCCGCTCGGCCCGCCAGTGGAGCAGCCGTACCTCGTGGAGGAGCGCGCGCGGGCAGCTGCAGAGAACCGGATGCCTGCAATCGGCGCTGCAGCGTACCGGAGCCTCCCGCTCACAGGTGCCTTTCAGTCTACGTTTCCGAGCTACCGCCAGCGATCTAGCTTCGGGCAGCTCGGTGGCGCTTCTCAGCCTGCCACGGCAGTCAGCCATGGTAGTCTCTTCCAGACGAACGAGGATGGAGTGATTCAGGAAGTCCTCAAGCACGATGGCTCGCCGGCTTCGGTCGAGGAGATTGACGCAGATGCGGAGGCGTGGGCAGTAGCCTTTAGCCATGACTTCTTTTACAACATCTGCTCCAACCACGAGCACGATTGCACGGAGACGTGCGTCAAGTACGTCAAGAAGAAGCTCGAGGCCAAAGAGAGTCTGCGCTCCAACAGAACCCCGTCGTGCCGCTTCTGGTTCTTCCGCATCCAGCAGCTATCTCTGGCAGGCCGCACCAAGCGAGTGCGTCGGCGTGGCAAGCCTTTGGTCCGCAATCCGTTCATTGACTTCTCTGACGAACGTAACCAGCGGTGCCGCTGCCAGCTCAAACGCGACCAGCCGTTCAGGAGCTCAAGCAACGACGTCTCTCAAGTGACAAGCCGGTGCAACGTGGATTTCCAGTTCTTGCTGTGCGCGCCTGACGAGTCCGCCGAGGCAGCAGACGTGCCTGAGCCTGGTGGTGCTCCTCAGCCTTCTCAGGGTGACCTGCCGGCGGCCGCTCCTGCTCAGCCGGCCAAGCGCAGAAGGCTTACCAAGAAGACGAAGATCATGAAGGACCCAGACTCGGCAACCACAGCGCGCTCATCAGGACAACTCAGCAGGCGCAAAACAAGGCTCTACGGTTGTGGGTCCTTGCTGCAGCAGAATGCATCTGTCGTGGAGAGCTTCCAAGCTGCTTTCCAGAAGGCTTTCTCCATGGACTTCTACATCACGAAGTACCAGGGGAAAATGATGGAGTCCATGACGCCGCTCTTCCAGGCTATGCTCTCCGGCATGCAGCGTCTGGAGCAGCAGGAGAAGGTAGAGGAGGACGAGGAAGAAGCCCGCAAGGTGCTGAGTGAGGTCGCCGCTGATGCCGAGGGCCAGGCGCACGCCAAACGGAGCCGCACGCAGGAGGATCTCGCTCGCCGCGCTCGACGCGTCTGTATCCGGCTGGCGTCGATGGCGAATCGGTGCTTCTGGCTCTCCACGACGGAGGTAGCCGTGCACATCCTCACAGGCGGCGACTGCCTCCAGTCGCACCACCATACGCGGCTCTTCATGAGACAACTGCAATGGGCTTGCCACCAGTGCAAGCGCTTGCTCAACCATGAAGGTACTTGCGAGGAGCAGGATAGTGATCAGGTGCCAATACACGCAGTCCGCATCCAGATCCACGTGGCTGACGAGGACCAGGAGCACGCAGCAGGTGTGATCAGCGGTGCTCCTCAGCCTCCTGAACACATCCTTTCTGATGCTGAGCAGGCTGACGGCGGGGACTGCGACGAGCAGGCTGACGGCGGGGACTGCGAGGACATGCGCGCGTGCACCACCAGCACGAACACAGCCGACGACTACGCTCACAGGGGCGCTCGCCTGCAGACCATGCCTTACTACATCTACAGGGCGACGACGACGACCACGACGATGATGATGATGATGATGATGATTCGGATGCTGCTGCTGGTGATGATGATGACGATGACGAGAACGACGACGACGACGACGACGAAGACGAGAACGACGACCACGACGACGACGAGTACGACAACGACGAGGATGTACGTCCGGCGAGTCCTGAAGCCGAACCGGGCAAAGGCTTCTGGACCGCGATTCTTCCCCTTCGAGAACCACTACGTCATGGCTCAGCGGTGCGTGCAGGAGGTGCGGCTGCGCAGTAATGTCCCCACCATCGATGGCTTCCAGTGCCCGACCTGGGCACAGGACCCCGAGCAGAACTCGCTCTTCAAGGCCCTCCTCTTCGCGCCTTGGGCATGCGAGGGTCCCCTCTCTTGTGGCTGCGTTACTCAGTACAGCCATCTGCTGAGGAACTGCGACTGCCCCGCCGTGCGCCCATGCTCGTTCGAGCGGGCGTGGCGGCTTCGCTGCGCGGAGATCCACGTGCTGGCGGCGCGCGCAGACACCAGATGCCGCCTGGCCCGCAAGATGCTCGTGCTCGCGGACACGACACTCTTCTCCGAGCTGAAAGAGCCTCGGGCGAACCTCGACGAGGGTGAGCTGGTGCTCCTCAGCCTAGCGTCCTTCGCAAGGTCTCAGCTGGCGCGGCGCATGCCAGTGGAGGCGGCACGGCGCGTCCTCGCCTTCAGTAACCACCATTGCAGGTGGCACGAGGAACAGTGCACTCTGGCAGAGTTCTGCGCGTACGCGGCGCGAGATGTGCTGGCGCACGTGGAACTCGCGGCGGAGGCGCGGGTGAAGCCTCGGCCAGCGGCGAGTGCCCACCTCGAGGCCGATGAAGACTCCGCGAGCGATGCCGAAAGGCCCAACGGCCGAGTCCCGCTGGAGCTCGTTGACGTGGGTGGAGGCGGCGGCAGCGACGTGGAGGAGGATGTCGAGGACGCCGCGATTACAGAGATCTCCCTGTTCCCGCTGCGGGACCACGTCAGAGCAACCGAGCTGGCCCTGCAGCAAGATCACCTGCACCGCTTGGATCAGAAGGGCCGCCTCAGCTACGCCGACAAGCAGCTGAATAATCTCAATCGAGCGTACGGCGGCATGCTGCACGCGAGCTTTGCACGGCCAGCCAGCACGGGCGCGCGGGAGCATCTGGGCACGCGACTGAACGAGAGCTTTTCTGACATGCTAGCCTTGCAGCGGCAAAGCATAGCGCTACAGAAAAAGCAAACGAGCGCGGATGGAGAGATCTTGCCCGATGCTGCGGACGACTGGCTCCCCAGCGGTGCTCCTCAGCCTGCTGCCGAGGACGCCCAACCAGACCTCGTTCCGCAGCTCTTGGCCATGCAGGGCCCGGCGGCTGTTGCGTGGAAGCTCGTCACTGATGCCCACTGCACGGAGGAGCAGATTGACGCGGTGGCGTTGTTTGCACTGTCTCTGCAAAAACGTTTTGACGGCAGACCAGACAAGACGACGCATCTCCTCCCCGTGGCGTCCGCGACAGGCAACCACAGAGCGATCTGGCTCGGTGGAGGCGGTGTCGGCAAGACGCGAACCCTCTCCAAAGTGGTGGAGCCGATGGCCATCACTTACTTCGGCGAGCAGGGGTACCTCTGCAAAGCGCAGTCCAACCACGCCGCACACAACGTCGGCCCGCGCGGCAGGACCATGCATTCCTCCAATGGCCTGCTCATGTCGGATTCCATGCAGACAGCCAGGCTGCGCTTGACGCCGCAGACGCAGAAAAAGCTGGACCGCCTCACAGGCACACTCGGCGTCGACGTGATCGATGAGCTGGGTGCTGTGCCGGGGCCTTTGCTGCATGCAGATGCACTGCGCACGACCTACGGCAGGGCGTTGCGCTACAACCTGGACCCCACGAAGTACATGCGGCCGCAGGAGACGTGGGGGCGCATGCCTGTGAAGATCTTGTGCGGGGACTTCTACCAGTTGCCGCCAGTCCCCGCCACCGCTTCCCTGCTGGCGCCTCACGCGGGCCAATCCTACGAACACCAACAGGGTAGGAAGTTGCTCGCCGACATCGAGTACGTCATCGATTTCGTGCAGATGCAACGCTTTACGGACCCGTTGCAAGTCGAGGTTCTCCACGCTATGCGAACTCCAGGCGGGAAAAAGATCTCTGACGACAGCTGGCAGGCGATCGTCAAAACAGAAAACGTTAGCTCTGGTGGTGCTGCTCAGCCTGCTGCCAGCAACAGCGAAGCCGATCAGCCACTTCAATGGGATCCTCGGTTGCGTGCAGCGAGAGGCTGGTACGAGTCGGCCTATGAGTGGCGCATCGTCTCTTACGCCATGCATGCACAGGCGAAACTTGATGCGCGCGATGCTGGCCAGCTGCTCTTTTACGTACCAGCAATCGACATACCAGCTGCGCGCCTCGCGAAGCCTGATTTCGACGAGATGCGCGCGGAGCCCAACATCGGCGCTACCGCAAAAATGCCAGGGCTGCTGCCGCTCTTCATTGGCATGGAAGTCATCCTGACGGAATCCGTCCTGCCGCCGAAGTATGTCCGCGGTGCGCCAGGCAAAGTGGTAGGCATAGAGCTGCACGCTCTGGAGCCTCCGGTGGAGGGCCGGCCGTCCATTGTATCGGACGGTGTGGTCGTACTCTACTACATGCCAAAGGCTGTGTATGTCAAGATCGATGACAGCGATGAACTCTTCTTGACGGCCGCGAAGGTAACAGCTGGCAGTGCTTCTCAGTCTGCCCGCCCTGACCTGCGCGGAGTGCTCGCCATCACACCGCAGGCGCGCCCGTGGAAGTTCAAGGCGAAGACAGGTGGCCCGGCCATCGCGGTGTCCAGGACGCAGTTGCCCGTGCTGCCCAAGAAGCAGGGGACTCTGCATGGCGTCCAGGGCAAGACGGCGGATCCAGGCTTCATCGTCCACTGGACGTTTCCGCCCGGACTGAAGAAGGAGTCCATTTGGCTTGCCTACTACGTCAGCCTGTCGCGCCCCAGAAGCTTCAAACAACTCTTGAGCCACGGCTTGCCTGTCAGGAGCATCATCGAAGGCGGTCCTCCCGAACAAATCGCCAAGGCTTTCGCCGAGCTCTTCGCGGACAAGATTGCCGCGACGAAGATCGCTTGCGAGAAAGCTCGACAAGACTTAGGCTGGCCTGCACGAGCCTGAGGAACCGTGAGTTGCAGCATGATGAGCCGGCCAGTTTGGTGCGTCACAGCCTGCTCTCGCGAGGTGCTTCTCAGCCTGCCGCTTTCTGTATGCTAGCCTTAGCTTCAGCCTCCACTTGCGCGGCCGCGGTGCTTCTCAGCCTGCGACTCTTTGCGGTTCTTCTCAGTTTGCAGCCGGTTGTCGCGTTGTGCTTCTCGTCCTGCGCTTCCTGTATGCTAGCCTTAGCTTCAGTCTCCAATTGCGCGGTCGCGGTGCTTCTCAGCCTGCGACTCTTTGCGAGGCCTCTCAGCCTGCAGCCGGTTGTTCGCTTCAGATGCCGACTGTACCTGTGCGCAAGGAGATGCAAGCATCCCCGTCTGCTGTGCAAACGATGATAGACATGAGCGCTTCCAAAACAACATCACGAGATAAGCACATACTAATGCATACAGGCCGTCCTCGCTTTCATCGACATACATCGTTTGAGATTCCATGCGTTCATAGCAGAGTGTCGTTTAGATACACATCCATTCAAGTTCCTAGCGTTGATAGCAGTGTCTCGTTTGGACGGACATCCATTCAAGGTCGGTGCGATGATAGCAGTGTCTCGTTTGGAGAAACATACTTTCAAGCTCCATGCGTTGATAGCAATGTCTCCTTTGAACAAGCATCCATTCATTTTCCACGCGTTGATAGCAGTGTCTCGTTTGGACATATATCTATTCCAGTTCCGTGCGTTGATAGCAGTGTCTCGTTTATACATGTAGTCATTCAAGCGACATGCGTCCATGGCAGTACCTTGTTTTTCAACACATCGAATCCAGCTCAGCGCGACGATGACAACAGCTTTTGCATCACTATTACTGTTACTGTTGATATCACAGTGCCTCTCACTGCTGCTGCATGTTTCAGTTATACTTAGAAACATCGCTGTTAGGTTGCATTGCCGGGATAATAACGAATGGACAGATGTATACCAACAGCTCTATGGCGCCCGACCTCCGTCTGATGAAATGAGAGCTTCGACTCATGCACACTTTATCGAGCAATGCAGAAAGCCCAACACATTGAATTTCGTCTGCCAACTCTATAACATGTCCAATGATAAAATGGGACATGGTGTGAAGACTTACGAATGGCTGATGGAGCAGATTGAAGGAATGGTGCTGCGTGATAAAGAGGGGTGGAACATCAGCGCGCATGAGAGTACCTTGAACCAACGTGCTCGGCAGGCCAGGTTGGGTGGAGGCGGAGGCAATGACAATCGAAGGAATGCCGGCGGCAAAGCCGCTCCGGCAGAAGTAGCAGCTAAACTAGGGAAACCCACCGATGTCATGAAAAGTGGATTGACTAAGGGCGAGACGACGTGTAGGTACGTGCGTAAGGGCGAAGCCTGCCCGCACGCTGGAAAAGGTTGTCCGTCTAACCGCAGGAAGCCCAAGACTGCCGCGCCGGCTCAGCCAGCTGCGGGAAATAAGTCTAGTGCCGCTCCTGCCCAGGGCAAGAACCCCAGAGGGAGATCCAAGGACCGAAGCCGAAAGGGGCAGAGTCGATCGCAGACCCCAATGGGTGGACGTGGGAAGGGAGCGCAACAGAGGAACAGGAGTCAATCCAATCGATCGCGTGGGGAAGAGAGCACAATGCCATGCTATGCGTGGTCCCGAGATTCTAAGAATTGTCGCGGAGCAGCAGACGGTTGCAATAAAGCCCACAGGGGGTTGACCGATGCTGAGATGCGTAAACGCGACAAATGGGAACAAGCGAAACTTGACGCGGGACAACAAGCATGCCAATGCCGCCGCTGCCAATGTCTCATCGTCTGGAGGTAACGGTGGCTCGAGAGCCTCCAATAATAACTCCGACAAACGTAAAAAGGATGGAGACAAGAACAATGGCAAAGGCAAAGGCAAAGACATGATCTGTCGCCCCTTCAAGGAAACAGGTAAATGCTCGCGTGGCAAGGAGTGTTGGTTTGCTCAGACCCCGGATGGTCACCCGTGACAATGGCTCCGCGCTGGCGGCTCAGCCGCCAGTGCAGGAGGAATGATTACCTAACAGCGAAGACTGATAGGTTTTTAATAGTGTAAAAAGAGAGCAGCACATTACTCCACAGGGGGGTCTGGGCAGCCGTTGGGGAGCCGTTGGGGGGCCGTTGGGGGGCCGTTGGGGTTTGCCGGGGGGGATCGTTTTTCGCATACAGTCACACCCTTCGTGCTTTTCGATTTCCCAGAACTCCATTCCCAGGCAACATTCTGAATGCCCGGAGCCAACTGTACGCCACTTCGTGCTCTTCGACTTCCCAGAACTCCATTCCCGGGCCACATTTTGGATGCCCGGAGCCAACTGTAGGCCACTTCGTGCTCTTCTACTTCCCAGAACTCCATTCCCTTCCCCATGGCCACATTTTGGATGCCTCGAGCCAACTGTAGGCACTTCGTGGTGTTCGCTTCGAGTTCCCAGAAACTCCATTCCTCCCTGGCAAATTTTGAATGCCCGGAGCCACTGTAGAATCATTCGTGTTCTTCGCGTTCCCAAACTCCATTCCCCGCGGGCCACACTTGAATGCTGAGGCAGGCTGATGCTGAGGCTGAGGCAGGCTGAGGGCTGAGGGCAGACTGAAGCTGAGGACGAGGCTGAAGGCTAGACGATGCTGAGGCTTAAGCAAGGCTGAAGGCTGAGGCTGAGGCAGGCTGAGCTGAGGCTGAGGCAGGCTGATGCTGGGGCAGGCTGAGGCTGGAGGCCTGAGGCTGATGCAGGCTGAGCTGAGGCAAGGCTGAGGCTGAGGCCAAGGCGAAGGCAACTGAGGGCTGAGCTGAGCATCTGAGGCTGAGGCTGAGGCCGAGGCTGAAGGCAGACTGAGGCTGAGGCTGAGGCAGGCTGAGGCTGAGGCTGAGGCAGGCTGATGCTGAGGCAGGCTGAGGCTGAGGCTGAGGCTGAAGCAGGCTGAGGCTGAGGCTGAGGCAGGCTGAGGCTGAGGCTGAAGCAGGGCTGAGGCTGAGGCAGGCTGAGGCTGAGGCAGGCTGAGGCTGATGCAGGCTGATAAGTGCTGAGGCAGGCCCAGAGGCTGAGGCTGAGGATGAGGCTGATGCAGGCTGAGGCTGAGGCATGCTGAGGCTGAGGCCGAGGCTGAAGGCAGACTGAGGCTGAGGCTGAAGCAGGCTGAGGCTGAGGCTGAGGCAGGCTGAGGCTGAGGCTGAGGCAGGCTGATGCTGAGGCCGGCTGAGGCTGAGGCTGAGGCTGATGCAGGCTGAGGCTGAGGCAGGCTGAGGCTGAGGCCGAGGCTGAAGGCAGACTGAGGCTGAGGCTGAAGCAGGCTGAGGCTGAGGCTGAGGCAGGCTGAGGCTGAGGCTGAGGCATGCTGATGCTGAGGCAGGCTGAGGCTGAGGCTGAGGCTGATGCAGGCTGAGGCTGAGGCAGGCTGAGGCTGAGGCCAAGGCTGAAGGCAGACTGAGGCTGAGGCAGAAGCAGGCTGAGGCTGAGGCTGAGGCAGGCTGAGGCTGAGGCTGAGGCAGGCTGATGCTGAGGCAGGCTGAGGCTGAGGCTGAGGCTGATGCAGGCTGAGGCTGAGGCAGGCTGAGCCTGAGGCCGAGGCTGAAGGCAGACTGAGGCTGAGGCTGAAGCAGGCTGAGGCTGAGGCTGAGGCAGGCTGAGGCTGAGGCTGAGGCAGGCTGATGCTGAGGCAGGCTGAGGCTGAGGCTGAGGCTGATGCAGGCTGAGGCTGAGCAGGCTGAGGCTGAGGCCGAGGCCGACGGCAGATTGAGGCTGAGGCTGAAGCAGGCTGAGGCTGAGGCAGAGGCAGGCTGAGGCTGAGGCTGAGGCAGGCTGATGCTGAGGCAGGCTGAGGCTGAGGCTGACCTGATGCAGGGTGAGGCTGAGGCAGGCTGAGGCCGAGGCTGAAGGCAGACTGATGTTGAGGCTGAAGCAGGCTGAGGGCGAGGCTGAGGCAGGCTGAGGCTGATGCAGGCTGAGGGTGAGGCTGAGGCAGGCTGAGGCCGAGGCTGAAGGCAGACTGCTGTTGAGGCTGAAGCAGGCTGAGGGCGAGGCTGAGGCAGGCTGAGGCTGAAGCAGGCTGAGGCTGAGGCTGAGGCAGGCTGAGGCTGAGGCTGTGACTGCGACTGCTGTTGCCACTGCGACTGCCATTGCGAATGCGACCGCGACTGCGAGAACAACAGAATTCTACAACAGGATTCTTATCTGAATCTTAAGGGGAATGCTTCCAGATATGCTCCTACACATCGCTGTTAGGTTGCTTTGCCGGGATAACGCACATCATTTTGTTAAGGGCACTCTGTCTTGTCTTCCTTGCTCGACGGATGTGGCGAAGCCCGCGTCGGTCAAACCGAAAGCGGGGGGATCAGAATATACTCACTGACCAAGTCAGCTTGGGCGCCTCAGCGTGCCCCGCCCAATTGTTTCGGGGCCTTCCAGGGCAGAAACAGACCAGCCCTAAATTGTTGAAGGTCTTTACCGATACCGGCGGAGGAGACTACAGGAATCCATCCGGCGATGAGTTTCACCGCGAAAGCATGGAACAGGTCGAGAGTCTCGTCGATGTCCTTGCGAATTTCCTGTATCCTCTTTCTCGGGGCGCTATCAAGAAGTACTGGCGCGTCCCCCTAGTAAGAGTTGCGTCCGATATCGGAAGAACGATAGGTGCAATCTCCGTGTTCGATTTCACCCCTCTACTGAGGGGCCCACAATCACTTGGAGGAAGGCGCGTCGCCACGACTTGAAAGAGTTGCCTTCAAGTGGCAAAGATGGGTGGAAATTCCCCGGATAAATGCGCAGACATATGTCTACTCAGTCGAGGGCGTCCGCTGCGGAGGCCCTGATCAGAGCGTCGGACCTGCAGGATGAAGTCTGGCATCCCTGGTTGAGGGCCGAGGAGGGGGAAGAGGGCCCCCGCGGCACAGCCGCTGCTGGATGCACAGACAAAGACGCTGCGTATCTTGGAGCGCTGAGCTTCATCATAGATACTGGGTGTGGGTATAACCTCATAGCGGAGAGATATATTAGAAGTGCAGGTGCAATGAGACTAATTCGAAAGCTTCCGCAATCGATCACTCTGAATACTGCTGGGGGAGAGTCAAAGGCCCTCGGTTCCGTTCGCATCGCATGCCCCAAGCTTAAGGGTGGTAGTTTTAATGATGCTTTAGTCATGCCGGAGACCCCGTGCGTGATTTCGGTAGGAGAGCGGTGCATGGATCACGGCTTTAGCTTCTTCTGGCCAGCAGGCCGAATACCCTGCCTGTTGTTGCCCAACGGTCAAAGAGTGGACCTGGCCGTTGAGGGCAAGATACCATACTTGACCCTATCAGGCAAAGAGGCGCTGGGTCAGTGGATGTGCGCGGCTGCCGCCGGAGGGGGTGAACCCCCCGAGTGGTGGTGTTGCGTGACGCCAGGCGCCAAGGCATTCCTGGACAATGTGGAATCGGCGGGAGGCCCTCCGCCCCACGCTGTCCAGACTCGCGTGACCATAGACCTGCATACACATGAGTTGATTGGTACCCACAGCTACGCTGATGGACGGCCGACTGAGATCGCGCCTGTCTCTCCGTCATCGATAGACTCTGCGGATACCATCACCTACTCCTACTATTCGCCTCAAAGGGCTAGTGAAAGCGGTTGGAATCGGACGCCGACCGGCATCGCTGCCATCAAAAATCTTTCAATTTTGCCCTGCCACGGTCAAGCCGTCGGTCAGTGCGACGAGCAGCCCGGCAAAGCCGAGGCCTGCGCCGCCGCATACAGAAGCCCTTACGGGTACGGAGTCTTTGGATATCTTCCTTATGAAACGAATCGAGGACTGGACTCCAGCGCGGGTGACGCGGCCCCAGGACCCGAGGAGGGTGAAGTTGGAGACGCTGACGGTGTCGACTTAGTCGACGTCGACGCACCGCCAGACAGAGACCCAGACGATGCGGAGGTCGAGGTGTCGGAGACCCTTGCCGAGCAGCTCAAAAAGGCCGCGCCCTCCCTGCCGCACCTTCTAATTCACACTCCCAAGAACCCATATTGTTCAGCATGCAATTGGGCCAAAGCTATCAGAAAGCAACAGCGCAAAGCGCAAAACAAAGTGCTAAAGGTTCTCCGCCCATACGTTAACCCCACTTCGTTTGGACACCTGACGACGATGGATCATTGGTTTGCGACGGATGAACTCTCGCGGGGGCTCCACGATGAGACCGCGTGCGTGACTTTTCGCGACCGAGCTACGGATTTCCTTGCCGCTCAGGGTGTGCACGACAAGTATGCGGCTCACGTTTGCAACTTTTTGGTAAACCTGAAAGCCCCGGAGAAGTTAGAATATTGTTATACAGATGGTGCAAGAGAGCTCGCGAGGGCATGTTACGAGCTCGATATTGCACATGATCCTACCATCCCAGGAACTAAGAAACATAACGCCGTTGCTGAGCGCGCAAATGGTGTGGTATAGATGGGGACCAGAGCCTTACTCATGCAGGCTGGTCTGCCACCTCCATATTGGACCTACGCAGTCCGATACTTCTGTCTGTGCTATAACACTAGGACCCCAGCGGAGGGGCAATCAAGTTGGGAGCGACGCTTTGGATGTAGATGTGATGCTCCGCTCCTTCCCTTTGGGTCCCTTGCGCGCTATGTGCCTCCACCTGAGTCCAGGCTTCGGACCGCCAAGACTGGCGCAACAATGATTCCGGGGATATACTTGGGTTATGTGCACAAAGCGGGGGGAGTGGTTGGTCCAGACAGTTATGTTGTGCCGTTGAGACAACTGGACGGTCTGAACATGGAATCAGGCAGAGGGTAAACGACCCGCCATTGAGAAGTCCGACTAGGTGTACAGCAACATCTTAGATGGCACTGCGACCAATCGCCCCAATTTCCTTTCTGAGAAAAGCGTGCGACAAAGCGGTGACCGAAGTACGTTCCGTCATGATCCCTCCAGCAGGAGAAGCTGCGGCCGTCCCAGACGGACCGCAACCAGCAACAGGGATACGACCGGACAGTTTACTTGGTGCCGATGATCCTGCTGTTGTCATGCCACCGCCTTCTCAAGGAGGCGAGGACGCCCCGCACTTCGACTCAGCGGCCGAATTAGAAGACGACGGCCCTGGGGGATTGTGCGTGGATGACGAGCCTATGGTAGTTGACGGCAGAGAACCACAGCGCGATTCCCATCCAGCAGGTAAGAACCAAAAACTGGGACTCGCACAACTTGAATACCGTTTGGACAGACAGCCCAACTTCTCAGCGGCCAAGCCGCGCGAGAAGGCTCCCGGGAAAAGGACAACTTCTTGCTCGAACAACTCAAAACCTGGACACGATGGAATACATTGAGGACAGACGAATTGTTGCTGGATTAGCACAAGAAGAGTTGACGCAGAAGCTTCCATTGACAGGTCGCCGAAGGACATGTAGCATTCGAGTTGTTCTTTACGATGATCCCGACTACGCGCCTATAACTCGCGTGTGGGTCACTGACCCAGACCCGAAATACAGTGCCCAATGGCTGAAAAAGCTACCTGGATCCACCAATCCTGGTATCCATCCTGGACGATGGTTCAACATGAATCAAGCGCAACGCCGACAGGCCGTGGAGCAGTACAAGGCGGAAAAGAGATGATTTTTCGGAATAGAAGATCCTGGTCCTTGTCTTGGCCTTCTGCGTGATATTGGCCTGGATGTAGATGATCCACCGACTCCGCCCGAACCCGCAGTGGCTCAGCCACTTGCGGCACTTCCTGAGGCCAGGCTAGCAGCGCCGAAGGTGGCTGAGGGGCTCCGTCGTTTGAGGGGGGGCAGCCTGTGCTACGCCCCTGGCAGCGGACGCGGGGCGGCGTCGCGGCTCGCACAGGGCGGCCAAGCCGCAACTGTGGCTGCTGAATCCTCGGAGGAAGGTAATTCTGACGAACATCTTTAGGATGATGAGGACGTTTGGTGGAAGCAGACATGGTGCGGGGGCGCAATTGCACGAGACGGGATTCCCTCCGGCTCAGCTGGTAGGGGCCCGCTGTCCGATGATGATGAGATTGAGGACATTCATGAGGCGGGCCAGACCTCGAGTCCGGCGGCCGCCGCGTCGCGGCGAAGCGTGCCTCGAATGCCGTTGCAGGATGGCTCGGCTTCAGATCTCAGTCATCGCGAAAAAGAGAGATTTGATTTGCAATATTTTTACAACCCTTTTACTGACCTTATCTCAGTCATCGACGAACCCTTCTAACTTCCCAACGACTGGCAACACACCTACATTGATGCCGCTGTCGCCAGATCAGTCTCAAAGGACGAGGCTAAAGCGAACAAAGACGCCCAAGCTGCCTTGAGAAAAGAATGGGATAGATTGCGTGACATTGGCACATGGAAAGAGGATGGTGTCAGAGAATGCTCTGATGTGGTTGCCGAACTCAAGGGACAGACGGCCCACTTTGGCCGGCTGTTTGCGATCCTCGTTGAAAAGAACTCAGAGTTACCGTTAGGACACAAAGATCGCCAGCACAAAGGTCGGGTAGTTCTTGATGGTTCGAGCGTTAGAGATCAGAATAAGGATGTTGCATTGTTTCAAGAACTTTCCAGCAGCCCTGCTACGATGCAGGCTAGCAAAGCAGCTGACACCTACGGGCTGTCTGAGGATCATAGCATCGAGCAGGCGGACGCCCGCCAAGACTATATTCAATCGAAGCTAGGCGGCACCCCCACTTGGGTTTTCTTACCTCGAGACGAATGGCCCGAATAATGGTCTCACATGCGTAATCCCTTATGCCCATTATATATGTCATTGTACGGGCACCCTGACGCAGGTGGATTCTGGGAGCAGCATTGTGAGGGACACGTTGCAGCAAAAGGCTTTGTGAAGTGTAGTCCGTGGCGCAGCTGTTATTTCCAGAAAGAATTGCAAATGTTCCTGATTATCTACGCTGATGATTTCAAGCTGTCAGGACCTGCAGACAAGCTTGCAGAGGGCTGGCAATTATTGCAGGCACCTTCTGAAAATTGTCCCAAGGGAATAGGAATTCACCCTCCAACAGCTGTTGGAAGTTATTTGTGATGTGAACATAGACTTTCAACACAGTGGGTTGAATGGCAAGGAGAGTTACCTACAATCTTAGACCCGCCTCCTCCTAAAGTTAAGAAAAACGCCTCCGTCACAGACGAGAGTAGCGATGAGGAAACGGGGGGGTGACTCGGCGGCTCAGCCGTCCGAGCCACATCAACCGAGAGAGCCGATACTAGCCAAAGTCATAGAATATGACATGACAGAATTCTTCGACTCCTGTGTTACACTATACGCCCAACCGACGGACACTGATCCAGCTACTTACCCAGCAGCGGGAACCCTTTTTGGCCCTGAACTAACTGACCTTGAGGATGGCCAAGGAGGCCCTAGAGGCGAGGTTTACTCCCCGGCAGAGGAGGCCATAGCATCAGCATTACACATTAACGTTGACTCAGGCCCTCCTGATCAGAAAATACAAGTTCTCGGCCTTGACGCCGCAGCAGCGAGCCCCGATTACCCAGAGCCACCGGCACAGTCGGGTGTGCTTCAACCCAACCCATTGCAGCACAAGTCTTGATGAAAACATTTTATGGTGCGAGGGTGGCCAGATATGACTTGCTTCGTGCTGCATGTCAAACTGCCAGTTGCATTACCAAATGGACAGAGCAACAAGACATGGATCTTTCCCGCCTCATATGTTATATCAAATGTACCTCCCACTACCGCATGACTTCGTGGGTGGGTGACAAAAAGGAAGATGTCTTGTTGAAACAATACTCTGACGCAGATCTCGCAAGCGACATAAGAACGCATCGTAGCACGAGCGCCAGCTTTCAAGCCATTTGGGGCCCATACACTAGAGCTGGACAGTCTATGGGATCGCAACGACAGACATGCGTTTCCCACAGTACACTTGAGGCAGAGATTGTAGCTGCTGACCTTGCTTTGCGCAAAGAGCTGCTAGCAGCACTACCGCTTTGGGAAATACTGCTCGACAGACCAGTACGATGTTTGTTCTTAGAAGATAATCAAGCAGTTTGTAAAGTCATCAAAGCAGGCGGGCCAATGAAACTCATGCATCAACCGAGAACACATCGGATTGATGCAACAGCTGTGTCCGAACAGTTTTCTCGTGGCCTTGTTGAGCTTCAATGTGAAAGAACTTAACATGAGGCTGCAGACATTGGAACCAAGAGGTTCACTGACCCATTGGCTTCGGTTAAAGTTTTATACCTTGCCAACATTGTTACACCCAAACTCTGGGCCGTTAGGCGGTACCAGGAATATCTAGATTCGATGTTTTCAGACGGACTTCCCGTGACACCCGGGGGGAGTTTGAAGCCCCGCTTAGGCCTTGGTTCGGCCTTGCGGAGAGGAGCTATTGTACCTAGTAGCAAGATGAACCAAAAGAAAAAGCGCCCCAATAAGGGTGAGCAAAAAGAAAAAGCGCCCCAATAAGGGTGAGCCCATTGTGGCCGCCCCCGGCAAAGCCGTGGTGGCATGCGCTCCCAGCATAGCTGTGGTTGCGAATGCGTCCGGCCTAGCCGTGGACGCAGGTGGCAATACTCTTATAATGACCAAAGAAGGTTACAGCAGAAGCTCCGAGAAAACCAGAACGATGGAGGACATAACTACGAAAAGTTCTGATCGTGAAATGAAGGCAATGTTTGACATGACGGACAGCGAAACTGAGTCAGATACTTCGATATTGCCGAGTGATACGGAATATACACCTGACTACAACCTTCTCCTTCCTCATCCCCCACCTGCCGCGGCTGCCAGTTTTCTGGGCAAAAAGGATACGTGGACACAACAAGGACAGAGTTTGAAACGTTGGCATTTCGTTCCGAGACTTGTTACGCTTACGCCCGCAATCGGTGAGTGTCCCATCGACCCGGAAAAGTTAGATGATCGGCGTCGCACCTTTGCCGTTAATACCCAGCAAGGTTTGACGGTTGACCGTATTGATAATTGGCGCGACGAAGAGAGTAAATATCATGACCCGCTTGAACATAACCCGAATGGCGATTCCAGCGATGGTGACTATTGCACGAGTAGATGGACCGGATACGCAGAGCTCTGGATCCGGGAAGATTGCGCCCCAGCCACTCAGTGGACCGGGGAAAGGCTCTTGTTAGAATACTGTTGTGGCCCTCAGAGCAGGATGGGAAACGCAAAGAATTTCGTTGACAACTCGTGTAAGGTGATTCGATACACTGAGTCGGAAGATATGAGGACGGATGAGGGACTTAGGTTAGCTTTGAACGATATTAAAATGTTCAAGGGAAAACACATTACGCTGTGGGGTTCTATGCCTTGCACGGGAGGTTCTCCCTGGTAGTATGTGAACGAAGCACATTATTTTCGTATGTGAAATCATAGAGCGATGCGTAGGCTTCGTGGTATTAGGACTGACTTCAGATATTTGTTTTGGAATTTCCGTGAGGTGGCCCGCGCTGCGCACAAAGCGGGGGGCGTTGTTTGCATTGAGTGGCCGACCCAGTGTAATTATTGGAGAGACCCTCAGGTAAAAGACTTCATGAGAGAGTTAGAGTTTGTTAAGACGGCGTTGCATGGATGCGCATATGGGTTAAAGGATGGCAAGGGTAATTTCATGAAAAAGCCTTGGACGATAGCTTCTACCTCCTCTGACGTTGCGGAGGGACTTGAGCGCAGATGCGACGGCGCGCACGAGCATGTTGAGGCCAGAGGACGTGAATGCAAGAGTGCAGAAGATTACACATCTGCTTTTGCTAAGCAAGTCCATTTTGTCATTGCTCGAGCTGCAGAGAGATCTTTGTCGTCTCGTCGTCGTCCTATCTCCTCCTCTGATCACGTTTGTGCCGCTGCCGCTTCGTCTCTAGAGCTTGCGCGGGCTGCTCCGCGGCCGGCCCCCCTTCGGATCGAGTGGTCGCCTTGCGGTGACTACGCGGGCCTAGCCTGCCGCGGCCCCCGCGCGCCCGAGAGAGCATCGACCAAACCCATGTGTCGACCGTTGGGTGGCCCAGCGGTTAAGCCGTCACGGGGGGGGTGGGGGGGGTGGGCGTTGTTTCGATCTGCTCAGACGACGTCATAGACGACTTCGTTTCCGATTCACTCGAGGCGGAAAATCCAGGGAGTGAGATCAAAGAACATGCTCCCCCTGACACAATTCGAAAGGCCACCCCACCGCGGCCCAGCCGAGTGGGGAGGCTTGCCCACCGGCTCAGCCGGGTGGGGACGAGGCTAGAGATTTTAGCCCGAATGATGTCGTATTTGATGAAGACATCGAAATGGAAGCTGGTGTTGAGATTCGCGGAGAAGAAATAATGGCTTGTAAAAGGGCAGCAGAAGCAGCTTTCCAAGACGGTCAGCCCGCAAAGAAAGCCGCCAACCCCAGTACAAGAGACATTGACTCCTGGAAGGAGAGACCAACTTTCCGATGTTTTCCTGACAAACTGAGAGCGTGGTCTCGATTGGTGCCTACCGGGACAATCGAATTTGCATTTCAGAAAGGGTGGAGTTGGCGCTACGCAATGTGGAGGCATGACATAATGTAGATGCGGAGCGACAAAGTCGCGACCGCGCTGAAGGCAGACCTGGATGCAACATCACAGACGATCTTCCAACGTCTGTACTCCCAGGTTTCGCAAGATCCGTGGACAGTACACTGGACAACCCTCGAGCGAAAGGCAACGTGCCGTTTCGGTGGCGCTCCCCCTGATCTGGGCCAAATCCCCGTCGGCACGTTCTTTCAGACGTACCCCGATGAAAAGGCGAGGTTGGTAAGTAAGGCATGCGCGAACCCGCCAGGGGAGGCTCGTCATGCAGTTCGAACGCTCGAGAAAGGAGAAGTCATTGGGCCCACTGTCGGCCCAGCTGTTCGGAGTGAGACTATCTATGGAGACTTCGTGAGTGTACCAGTGATAGACCACTGGACAGAAGGATCCCCCGAAGTATGGGTGAACATCTGGGCCCCCCCCCCCCCGAAAGCCTGCCCGCGGCGCAGCCGCCGGGGACGGTGAACGACTCAGTCGCTTCGGCCAGCCAACAAGTAGCCTTGTACGGCAACCAGCCCTCTTTGGGGGGCCCTGGAGCCGGACAGCAGGCGGCCGGCGATCATCCGCCGGCCCAACCTCAGGTCGTACTGACCCCCCCGGCGCAGTCGGCGGAGGAATTGGCGGCGGCTCACCCCCCGGCCCAGCCGGTGGCGGTGGGGCTCCGCCAGGATCAGGCGGATCTTCTTCGGGAAATTATCCACCCGCCCACCCCTCCTCAGGAGGTGGTGGAGGGGATGGGCCGCCCGATTCGGGTCCAACTGCAGCCGAAGCTGGGCCTGACGACCCGCCATGCAGTGGGCGAGGTCCCTGGAACGTCCTAGAGTATCTTCGGACGCAGCGGGATTTTGCGGCTGATCCCAGGGCCCCCACAAACGACTGGCAGGAGAAGGTGAACGAGATCCTTGATCTTTATATTGGGATCACAGACCCGATGATGAAGACCTGGGCAAACAAATGGACATTTCTTAAGAAGTGTCAGGCCATTTCGCGAATCGCCAGGGTGAACGGGCATTCGTGGATTCCATTTATAGGAGAGGACCTTGCGGCCATGTCAGACACGGGGGAACCCGTGACAGATTTCTTCCGCCCACTGTGCTCGATGAGGAGCGGGTCGAAAACTTGTTGGTCTTGTTCTGTTCACACGGTTTCAGCTTCCACAGTTGCATTCAAAGATGGACCCGGGAAGGCGAAGTCTAGCCTGCTCCCTGAGTACAACCTGCGAGGAACCGTGTTTGGAAGCGCACAGGACGCCATGAGTGGAGCTTTGGTCTCGGCCATTCGGGACGCTTCTTCAAACCTTCAGCGGGGGCAAGAATGGGCACTTCAAAAAGGGGACCCACACTCCGATACGCTTCACCTTTTGGAACTTCAACGATATTGTTGCTAACGCATGCGAGTTGAACGGAGTTGGAACTGGGCCAAAAAGACAGGAGAACCCGTTCGCATTCGCAGGAAGCCTTAGAATAATGGTAGACGACGCGGTCAAGCTGGTGGACGACGCGATGCGCCGTTCATCAGAGGGGGCGATTGAGATTATGTATGTTGGTGGGGGCCACAAGTGCTGGCATAATGATGGAAGTGGCGTAGACCCGATGCGGGACGATGTTGCCACCCCTATTCGGGCCAGAATGAACCGTCGGATCGAACGCTACAAAGCCACAGGAATGTCTCCTAGGATAATGATCCTCGGCGGAGTGAGCCTCTACCGGCAGCTTAGGCATCGCCCAGGAGACACCTTTCACTTTAGTGCGAGCCACCAGGACTACACATTGAACAACGGTGGGCAAATCGTGAGTGCGAACGCTGGCCAGTTGTGCAGACTACTTGGCCAGAACTGCCGAGCTAGCCGTGTTATTTTTCTGCCAACCTTCCGGCGGCTCAGCCGTGCGGAATGGCCACATAACGTGCGCGACGAGAGAAGACGGGTATGCCCAGCAGGAAGCGGACATTAATGAGCTAGTCATGTACTGGCAGAACTGGGCTCCGTCCGCGGGCAACATGCCAACGTCGATGCTCAATGCCCGCCCGTTTATGACGGTCTTGAGCAGAGATGATTTTCCAGCCGTCTCAGACGGTTCTGGAGGTGGCGCAAGACACTCATATTAATCGGAGGCTTTTGTGAACTTTCTCAAGAGGGGAGTCGCATATGATGACTTTCCCCTTATGGAAAGACGACGTCTACTTCTTGCCGCGCGGAGAAGTTTTCTGTCCAGGAATGCCACCCAGAGGGAAAAGCCAAAGATCTGAGGAAGAAGGCGTACAAAACGACGAGCATATGCGTACCGCACTTAACGAGCTGCGCAAGGCATCGCCGGCAACGTCACCGAGCGGCTTAGCCGTTTCGGCGAGTGGCTCGGCCTCGGGTGACAAAGCCATCCCTGTTCACGTCACGCCATCGGCTGGCGCCGCCGCTTCCAGCGGAGACGTCGTGCCCGGCGGCTCCACCGCTACGGGCTCTGGCTCTAGTGCGCGGACGGCTCAGTCGCCCCGCAGTCCTCCTTCGGCGCCGCCCTGCGATATCAAAGAAGTAGAAACGCTTGGAGAGGCGGCAGAGAGATGCCTCCGAGGTAAATGCCCTGAGGGAGACGCGACCGAGCTCAGCGGCAGACACGAGTTCCCGAAGCGGCCGAAAGAAGGTAGCCCGGGAGAAGAGGAGCCCTTTTGGCCTCATCGTTTGTCATATCAGCAGACGAAGAGATTGCCTTTCCAAAGCGCAGCGGGGACAGAAATCGTGCATCATGATTTTCTTTGTCCATTTACGATCGCTGGCGGAAGCCCCCGTCGAGGCATGATGCCAGGGAACGCCGTCCCGGGCGAGGAAGGCCGCGTTGCTGAGGTTGCGCAAGGGAAGAACCCGGCTAGGAGCTATGAACAAAAGATGGTGCAGAAAACCGCGAGAGGGGAAGCGTGGCTTGCTTTTCAGCTGCTACAGAAGTCGACGAAAACCCCACCTGTGAAACCGAACTACATGGTTCCGAATCGGGCACGTTTCTTCAGGGTCAAAGCCGACAGGCCAAGAGCAGACCCAACAGCCACAGTTGCTGTTCGTCTGAATTGGGCTAAGCTGTCGGTGGATACCCATAGGGTGGGCGTTGCCCATTGTGTTGAGCTTTCGTTACCTTTCTTCGTGACAGGTGAAAAGATTGCGGAGGTCTTAGACCCGCCCGCAGGCTGGACAAAGCAGTCCCACGGTGCGTCTGTGACTGTCCATTCACGCAATATTGGAGGGTCATCAGTTGCTTCTTTCTGATCCCAGATACGGAGGACATGTCAAGGCGCACGCGGTTGGGGTGTACTCTTTTCCATGTGTTGATAATTCCAATACGCACGCCACGCACTCCGTTGCTGAGGAGACCTTTGGAGACGGTACATGGGCAACTGCCGAGGTTGTTTTCTTCATTAGAAAACCAAAAGTCATCAAAGGACATCCGCCACAGTATGTGAGCGACCCAACGGGAGCTGTCTTGCACGGGCTGCGACTGTACCATTGGACTCCAGCGGCGCTTCATGTTACGAACGCGTATGTGCATGTGCAGAACGTTGCCAGACAGAACGGTTGGAATCTGGAGCAGAACTTCGAGGTCGAAAGATACCGAGACGACGATCGGACAGAGGCCACGGACACAGTCTGGGAGGCACAAATGGCCTGGGTTCCAAATTTTGAACCGATTGCCTGGCAAAGGGGGCAAAGTCCTTACTTTGATGAACATACCATTGATGATATCTGGCCTTGGCTCCAACAGAAGGGAGTCAGGCTAACCAAGATTCACCCATTGCACAGGAATGAGGCCTCAAAGGGATCCGTGGAACTAGTCGAACAAAACAAAGAAGAAAAAAAGAAGTCTAAGAAAACGGCGGAAGCCAAACAGGAGGAGCCGGCGGCTAAGCCGTCCGGCACCCAGTTTTCGATTGAGACCGGGAACTTCCCGAATCTTGGGCAGGTGTCTGCGAGCAATGAGAGAGCATTTAAGCCGCCGCCCCCACGGGCCGAGGCTTGGCCCTCTACTCTTAAGGCCGACGCGTTTATGAAAACGCCCATGCCCCCTCCTCCTCCTAAGGAGGGGTCGCCCGACGAAGGGCCGAGAGAGACAGTTACCAAGAAGGCTCCAACGGCGATTCAAGTGCCGACGCCGCCGCCGGCCAAGAAGCCGAGCGTCGCATTGCTGGGGAATGTGCAACAGGCGAAGGAAATGATGCCCAAGAAAGCTCCGCCTCCTCCACAATTGGGACCAGAAGCGTATGTGATGAATCCTCCGCCAGCGAAGATGCCTCGCGTTGAAGAAAACCCTGCGGCATCTCCATCGGTGCAGCCACCGACAAAGCCGGGGGGCATAGACACGGCTGGCAGCCCGCCTAAGGTTTGGAAACCAAGTATTCGTGATCCTCCAGCCACTTTGACCCAAACTCATTGGGCCCAAGGTTGCCGATCCTCTGCCCATGGTTCAGAGTCAGCAGAAGGCAGAGCCTCGGGTCAAAACTGCACCTAAATGGGCGAGACGCTTGGGAGACCCACAGCATGCCGAAGGCAGTGCTGCAGGGGGTCAACCCGCAAAGGCGAAGAACCCTGTTGAAGGTGCAACGGCGGTCGAGGCAAAAGCAACGCCCGCCGAGGATGCGGCTCCTGCCCGAGACGGAGGTGACGATACATTGGACATCCCTGGAGCAAACCCCCCGACTCAGTCGGGCGGGGATAATTCTTTACGCTTCGCGTATCCCCACCAACCCATCTCAAAACAACAACTCTTGCGAAGCATGCCGACAGTCGTGTTTTTCAGGCGTGTGTCCGCTTGCCCCCGCATATCTCCCCTGTTCCTCCTTCCTCCCGCCTCCTTGTACATCCTCCTTGTGGGGGGAGCGGGAGAAGGACGAGGCGGAGGAGGAGGGAGAGAAAGCGGTGGGAGGCAAGAGGGATTTAGCGGACACGACGACCACAGCGATGATCCGAACAACGACGACGCACCCGACGACGACGACGATATCGACCGCAACGACGACGACGACCACAACCGCGACGACGACGACGACGACGACGTCGACGACGACGACGACGAAGGCGGCGGCGGCGGCGACGACGACGACGACGACGACGACGACGACGACGACTGGTGGGAGTCGTTGGGGGCCCTCGTGGTGTGAGCCGTTCGGCCCCATCGTCCTTGTGTGAGTCCTTCGGGCCCCTATTCCTGGTGTGAGTCGTTCGGGTTCCTCGTTGTGTGAGTCGTTCGGGCCCCTCGTCCTGGTGTGAGCCGTTCGGTTTTCTCGTGGTTCGAGTCGTTCGGGCCTCTCGTCCTGGTGTGAGTCTTTCGGGCCCTTCTTCCTGGTGTGAGTCGTTCGTGCTCTTCGTGGTGCGAGTCGTTCGGGCTCTTCGTCCTGGTGTGAGTCGTTCGGGCTTCTCGTGGTGTGAGTTGTTCGGGCCCCTCGTCCTGGTGTGAGTCGT
>CAUYUJ010008335.1:685809-715809 GCA_963575745.1 Prorocentrum cordatum
CACGACCGCAGCAACCGTGGTAGTTTCTGCCTCTATGGACCAGCGCACCAGCGAGCCGTCAACATCACGGCGATCTCCGAGCCGCAGAACCTCGACTACATGGAGCATGTGCGGCGATACTCACCCGTAGGGGGGACCTACCCTGACCACGCCTTCGAGCACGTCTATCGGGGCTGGCAGCGGCCCGACGTGCCCACCATCCTCCCCGACACCCGCCCCCTCTCGAGAGCCGACTGGCAGCGACACCAACAGCACCAGCAGCGCATTCAGCAGCGGGACCAACGTGACGCAGGACAGCAGGGCACGCCACGCTACCGCTCCCCCGCACGAGTCCCGACAGGCGGTAACACGGCCTACGACAGGGTTGCCGCCTACTACCGTGGCCCCATAGGTGCCAGGCCCGCGGCTGCTGGAGCAGCCGCCTCCAGCTACGGCCACGCCCCCCACGCCAGGGTACACCCAGCGGTCATCGGCTACCCGCGTGCACCCGTGCAGGCCCTCCCCAAGGGCCACCTCGCCCGTGCCAGGGTCCACGCGCGCCTGGGGCCATTACTCAGGCCGACATGATGGCACCTCCAGCAACCAGCCCGCAGTGATAACCCCTGCGGCTTCAGCCCAGGGGGCTGCAACAAACCGTGGCAGGGCTGGGCGCCCCGAAGGATGGCGCGATGCGAACGTGCGCGCTTGGCAACCGCGCCAGCACACGCCCCCGCCAAACGTGGCTGCAGCACTGCGCCCTGCCCAGGCAAAACCTGCCACACCTGAGCGGGAGAGGCAGCCGCTTACCCCGCTCGTCCTCACGCACATCCAGGCGCATCACAGCGCCTCCCCGCGGCACAGCGAGGGAAGCGCCCACCACGTCAGCCCCCGCCCCGACGCTGTCGACCCGGACCAGGCCACAGCCACGGCGGAGGGCGGCACAAGCGCCTCTCGCCAGCCCAGCCCATCACCCTGCGCGGCGCCGATCCGATCCCCGAGCAGGGCGGATTCCGAGCGCGCAAATGCCCAGGCGACCTTGCCACGCGACCGCCACACGGGCGGGCGCGTCCCGCGCAGCAGGACCTGCAGCCGCCACAGCTCACGCAAGGCCCCAGGGAGCTCCACGAGCTCGCCGCCTCGCGAGACTCAGGCTGATGGCCGAGCCCCCGAAGTGGTGCCACGCTTCGGAGCCAGCGTCATCGAACCTTGCCAGGTCGACCTCGAGCCGACGCCGTCCACGGACCACGAGCCGCCGCTGCCCACCCGCGTGATCGTCCCCATCGACGAGGCGCCAACCTTCGACCCGTTCAAGAACAAGAATCGTGTCAAGAACCTTGCGGCGGGTTTCGGCGGTGGCTCACCGCTCTCACCTCAGAGTCGGGGCGGAGCCCCCGCCACCTCAGCCGCTGCCGCGGCAGCGGCGGCCCCGCGGGGAATCAGCCCTGTCCGCAACGTGGGCCTCACGGCAGCGGGCATGGACGAGGCCCAGCGCCAGGCCTCCGACCGTGCTGCTGGAGCTTTTCCACCAGATGCTGCTCATCAAGATACTGACGGGGCGGGCGCGCCACCGCAGGACGGACCAGCGGTGTCGCGTGCGCAGTATATGCGCGTGCGTTGTGCCGCTGCCGCGCCTAGCCGCCGCCGCTGGTTCGCTTTTGCTTTTGTGTTCGGCGGGACGGATCGAGGAGTCGCCTCCCTCTCCCTCTGCTGCCGTCTCACCTCTCCTCCCCTCGTCCCCTATGGTACTGGAGTGAGGAGGATTTTTCGAGACAGTTTTACTGACGTTTATGAACCCCCCCTGGCGCAGTGCCGACCATGTCTCGCCTATACTTCTGGCCTGACGGCGGCTTCAGCCCCGGTCAAGCTAATCCATAGGAACGCCATGGGCTCCTACTGTGGCCAAGCCTTCTACCTGGGCGAGGGTCAGGCTGACCTACACCGTGCGGGGCGTGCAAACCCCAGCTCCACCGATGGATACGGGCCAGGTCGCTCCATACACCTCGTCAGCCTAAACATCACCAGTCTCTCAGCGAACTGGCCAACCATCACCGCTCTTGGTGTCGACCACAACGCCGCAGTCATAGCACTGCAGGAGACCCGACATGCCAAGCCGACCAGACAAGCCATCGCTACCAGCGCCGCCAATCCACACCACGGGGGATACCACGCCATCTTGGACCTGACCTGGATCTGGCGGCACAGACCACACCGTCGTGGGCAACACTGGCGCCTCGGGAGGGGTCGCCATCCTCTCTAAGGATGCCATTGTCGACTCCACTGTCGACGACACTGCGCCCTGTAGCGTCGCCCTCAAGGCCAAGAAAAGATGGCACGAGGCCTTTCTCCCGCTCTGCACTCAGCACCGCCGCAGGCGGCGACGAAACAACCACGGGCCCGCTGGGATATACATAGCGAGCCTCTACGGGATTGCTGGAGGAGACAGCACAGATCTTTTTCGGCTCGCTGACTGCGCCGCCGCTAGGGTCGGCTCAGCCCCCTATTTCATCTGCATGGACGCCAATACGAACATCGATGACAACCCACACCTTCTGCACATGTTGCAGCACGGATGGTTCAACGTCGCTGAGGGCACACCAGACCACACCATGCACACATACGGCAATATCCCTGACTGGGACCGCGTCACCAAGTGCCCCCGCACTTCGCGCATCGATTATAACATTGCCAACCAAGCGGCGCGATCCCTTGTCACCGACTTCTGCTATCTACGCGACTTGCCAGCGAAGTCCCATGTTGGCCTGCAGGTCACGCTTGACCTCAGTCGCCTCGACCATACGGCCCGACGCCTTCTCGCCCCCACGCCCTACCCTCCCAACGATGGAGCTCACGAGGGTCACGAACTGCAGGCATTAGGGACCCTCATCGCTGGGCGATACCAGGACCGCATGGAGCAGGCCGACACACGCGACGACGTGGAACGCATGTTCGCCCTGGCTAACGAGGCCAGTCATGAATACCATCTCACCCGTCTGCGCGACCTGCCACCTCCACCGCCCGACCACCCAAAAAAGAAGCCCCCCACCATGCACGGGCTCACGCCCATGTTCGAAGAGCGACCAGTTGTCCCCCGCGCCTTCCCCACCTACGGAGCTTCCACGATACACATGAACCGACTGCGCAAGCTCCATCGGCAACTCTGTGAGCTTCGTTTCATCGGACAGCACCATCATTTAGATTGCCGTGCCATCCCGCCGTACCTTGCGCAGCGCATCGACTGCACGTGGACCGCGGCCCGCCTCCTATGCCACAAGCTGCGCCCCACGGTTCTCCTTGACTTCCCCGAGGCCTGGACCCCCGACGAGCCAGCACCTCACGGAGAGCACCTTGACGTTTTGATCCAACACCTCGACTTAGAGCTGGCGCGACGTGCGAACCGTGCCAAAGCTGAACGCATCAAGATATGGGCTGAGGGCGTCCGCGAGCCAAGCGGGCGAAAGGCGGCCATATACGCACGGGCTGCTGACAGCTCGCCCACGGCGTATCTCCGCACGCCTACCACACCTGACGATACGCAACTCTACTGCGACACCAACGCCTTTAAACCTGACAAAGCTAGCACGGACGACAGCGACGCTGACACCGAAGCTGGCGGCTTCAGCCCCAGCGACGGTAGTTCGCCCGACACGGACAACGACGAAGACCACACTCGTGAACCACCACCTGCGCAAGTCCCCGACATTCTCCCTGCCAGCGCCATTGTTGCTAACACCAAAGACATGCTTAAGCTCATGGTCGACACCTGGGAGCCCATCTTGGGCAGGTACCGTGCCCGTGCTGGACATGACGCCGAAGCCATGCCGACGTGGGCTGACTTCTACGACGAGTACCGACAAGAGCTGCCTACGCCATCACCAGCTACCCCTTTCCACCTCACCGACGACCAACTCATCCACTTTATTCGCACCCGTTCACCGCGCCGTGCGGGGGGACTGGACGGCTGGACTACTAAGGAGGCTAAGGAGTTACCCGACGACATTCTTCGCCTCTTCGCCAGCGTCTTACGCGCTATGCAACGCACTGGCACCATCCCAGAACCCCTCCTCATGTGCCAAACCCGTGCCTCCGAAAAGGCCGAGGCGAACTCCCAACGGACCAACGACTTCTCTCGGTGCTTTCCGTTTGGATGTATGCGTGGGAAGCGCCAGCTTACCGCAGCCTCACGGACTGGCGGAAAGGATGGACCCACGCCACGAGTTTGGCGCTGTCCCCAAAGCTACCATTGGGGACGTCAGCACCTCTCTTGCCCTGCGCATCGAACACGCCAGGGCCTTACTCCTTCCCTTAGCTGGGGCTGCCCTGGACCGACAGAAGTGTTTCGACTACCTCATCACGGACATCTGCCTTAACCTTGCGCTTCACGCGGGGTGCCCCCAAGACATCGTTACTGTCCGCAGAAACTTCTACAGTCGCCACAAACGCTACATCCGCATGAACGGTGCGTACTCTAAGGAACTGGCCAGGACTAACGGTCACCTCCAGGGAAGCTCTTGGTCCCTGGACGACATTAAGCTGCTCATGTGTGTGTGGACCAAGAGACAGCATCGATACGTTCCGCGATCACTCAGCACTACCTTTGTTGACGACAGCAACTCCACTATTCACACCGCGCCTGAGTTGCAGAAATCTCTTGATGAAACCGCCAAGTTTGATCGATTTTCAGGTCAACGCATTCACCCTGGCAAAGTGGCGGGGTGGGCGCTCACCGACGAGCTTCACGCCGCCGTTACCCAGCTCACTCTGGCGGAACGGCCCTTACGCGTGGTCGACTCCTTCAAGCTCGTCGGGAGTTACATCAACGCCGAGGCAGCGCCGGCTCCAGCCGCGCTTAACCTCACGGCCACCGCTGACGCCCGTGTTCGCAGGGCGACTAGTCGCCTGCCGCGCATTGGCAAGCTCCCATCACCGATGCTTATTAAGGCGCGGCACGCCCGTTCCCTTGCTGCCAGCGTCTGTACCACGGGCACCGACATTCAAGCCCCATCAGGCCCCGTCAAAACTGCCTACAACCATGCCCTTAAGGCGGCTATCCGCCCCAAGGGAAACAGGTGGGTCGAGTTTTGGACTCTCATGGCCGTGTGCGTCCCAGGACACGCCCTGGAGATTGACGCCATTACGCAGCGTGAAGTCTTCCTGTGTCTGCGGCGACAGGTTAACCGCGACGCTACTCTCTGCGGTCTCGTCAGGGATCTCCAACACCATGTTCAGACCCTATTTGGGGGAGGACCTGTCGGACGACTTGTCCAGACGCTTCAGCAGCTCCGTTGGACCTGGCCCACATTTGGCATCATGTACGACGACTGGGGCTGTCAGATCAGTTGGCTGAACTTACCCCAAAACGCCTTCCTTCACATGCTGCGAGCCTCACAACGCAGAGCCTTTCTGAGAAAGATCAAGCCACGGCGTCATGACCTTGGACACCTTGCCTCTGTCAGACAGGGCCTCGACCTCTTCGCCAGCACGTGGCTCGCCCGAACGAAAGGAGCAGCCAAATGCAATGCCTGGCAGCTGGCGCTCCTCCTGAACTACCTGTCGGGCGGGGACCACACCCAACAGCGACGATCCCGATCAAACACGTCTGCTGACCCCAGCCCCATCTGCCGATACTGCGACGAGGAAGAGGAAACTCAGGAGCACACTGTCCGCGACTGCAAGTGCTGGGCCCGAGAAAGACTCCCTCTCACCACCCTCATCAGTGACGAGCAGTGGGCCCGTCTTCCGCCGCACACAAGACACTGCGGGCTCTTCGATGAAGACCCAGCCCTCCTCGACCTGCAGGCCGACCTCGCGAGGGACCCGCTACCTCAGCCCATACCGCGGCCCCCACCTGAGGGAGATCCTGCGGCTTCAGCCCAGGACTCCTACACCACCTACCTTGACCACGACACTGGTTGGACATGGGTCTACGCTGCCACGGACGGTGCATGCACCAACCAAGCCATCCCATTGCTAGCACGAGCGGGCTACGGCGTCTACTACGGCATCGACCACCGCATGAACTACAGTGCACGCGTTCACGGCATTACGCAGAACGCACAGCTTGCGGAGACCCTCGCCATTGTCCACCTCACGGCATGTGCTGAACGGCCCGTACACGTTTTCGTGGACAACCAGGCGGTGGTCGATGGGTTTCCAAAGTATCATCGACGGACACTCACCACCGCAGGGCACGCACGTGGAGCTCTGGGAAAAGATCCACCGATGCGTCATGGCCAAGCCCAACATGTTCCGCGTCGAGAAAATCGCAAGCCACCTGGGAGACATGGGCATCGACCTCGGGCTCATCGGGCCCATCGCGGAGGAGTTCAATCGTCAGGCTGACGCCCTCGCCACAACGGCGGCACGTACTCATAACCTTCCAGACGACATTGTCGAAGCTGCCAAAACACGACATCGCCAAGCGACCGTGCTTCATGGAGTCGCTGTCGCCATCTACGAGCGTAGACACCGTACACTCCCCCTCCCACACCGCAGGGCTGGGTTCACAGCTGCGGAACTCAACAAAATGGAACCAAATCCCCTGCTGTCTGACCAGGCACCACCCGCGGCTGGACCAGACATCCCACAGAACCCGGACGAGCTCTGGGCCGAGGCCCAACGGGCGATATTCGACGAACAGGAGGACGACCCGTTCGGCTTTGGTGGGGGCCTTGACTTCCTGGGCGACGGGCCAGCCAGCGCCAACCCTGCCCCGTCGGGCACCCGCACGGCGCCCTCGACTCCGCCATTGAGAGCGGCAGCGCACCCACATGACAACGCCGCTCACTTTCAAGACGCTGACGAACAGGAGGATGACCTGTTCAGCTTCGGTGGGGGATCGGACGCTTTGGACGACGGACCAGCCAGCGAAAACCCTGCCCCGTCGGGCAACCTCTCGATCCCTACTGCGACTCCGTCCCCGAGAGCGACATCGCCCACATACGATGATATCGGCCACCGCCAAGACGCCGACCACGACCTGGGTGACCCCCGCGGACTGAGTGGCATAGAGGACGCACCGCCGATACCACACGCTGCCGACCATGCCGCCCTACCGAGACGCCAACCTTCTACGCGACCGACCTCAGAGCCCTTGCACGGCATCATGATTGGTCCCACCGCGCAAACCACTCCGCCCCCCCACCGGCGGCAGCCCGCGGGGGCGGCTTCAGCCCCCCCGCAGGGCACTAAACCAGACAGGCCCTCGTGCCCCGTCCACGCTTCCATCGTTGCTGAGCGAGAGGAAGCGGCTCTCCCGACCTCTCGGGGCGTGGCCCTAGCGGCTCCAGCCCTGGGGTCGCGTGTGCCCCTCCAGTCACCCTTCAAGGGTGACGGACGACAGCGTACAGGGTGCCGCACTACGCTAGTCCACCATTTGGACAGGCGTACCGAGGACCTCGCCTCTGTCTCGAGGCTCTCGGCTGCTGGCACTGAGCAGCCACCCCTCACCGACCGCGAAACCGAGCTGTCCCAGGCTATGGCTGCTCTCCAGCAGAGGTGCGTTGCTCTCGCCGCGGACCTCGCCGCCGCCCAAGCTCGCCAAGGCCCTCTACTCCAGCGCCTCCACAGCGGGGCGAGCCTTTGCCGAGCTGCTCACGGCCTCGCCCGATGGTGCCGTGCCGTCACTCACCATCCAAGCTATGCTGTCATCGTTCCGCGGCGCTCCACCTGGTGCCCCGCGCTAATCTCCTCCTTTCTGCCTGCCCGTGTGTACGCGTGGCTCCGCGTCCACGGTGTCAGGGCGTGGGGGCGGGGGGTGCCCCGTCACTGCGCGCCGCTTAGCGGCCAAGCGCCCAACTGGCGGTCTGCCAAGCCGCCTAGCCACGTGTCAGCACGTCGCCTTTCTTGTTGGGGCCTCTTTCCTTACGCGGTCTGACAGGTGAGATCATCATCGTCTGTCCGCCGTCTGTAGCGTCTGTCGCACTGCGCCGGGGGAGGGGTTTTTTGTTGCCCGCCCTCGTATCTAAAGGCTGCACCGCCGCAAATAGTGCATGCGAGTTGTCGCACCGCAGTGCGCCTCGCGGACGGACCCTGGTCCGCCTACTTGTCCGATCTCTCTCTTTCTCTCTCTCTCTCTCTCTCTCTCTCTCTCTCTCTCTCTCTCTCTCTCTCTCTCTCTCTCTCTCTCTCTCTCTCTCTCTCCTCTCTCTCTCTCTCTCCTCTCTCTCTCTCTCTCTCTCCTCCCCCCCCCCCATCCCCCCCCCTCCCTCCCTCTTTCTTTATAGTTTGTTGTTTGTTTCTCTCTCTCTCTCTCTCTCTCTCTCTCTCTCTCTCTCTCTCTATATATATATAACATGGTTGGTAGCCGACATGCATTTTTCGGGTGGCGTTGCGGCGCGTGAGATCTGACCGGATCGCCAGCCCGTTCTCGTGGGGCCGCACGGCGCGCGAAATCAAGTGCGATCGCCGCCCCTCTCGGGGGCACCAGGCGCGTAAGACAGACTAGTCGTTGCTACAACTACAAGGTATAATTCGTAGTAGTGGCGTAGTGACTGCATCTGTAAGTATGAACGCGCCATAATTGCGCAATTCCATTTGAAAAGTTCGCAGATTTCTCAAACCGAGGGGAGGGCATGGCATTCGAGCATCGGCCCCCGCGTCGCAAGAGGACCGAAAAAGTACGCCCGCCCCGCGAAAACATCAATCAATCATCATGAAACTGTCGGCCGACGCGCGGGGCCGAGAGCGAATGGCGTCAACCGACCCCCCGTTTACGCGCATCTGGGACCTGGAGGACGAAACCGAATCTCAAACCTTCGTCCTAGTCCTCAGCGCCTAAGGCCTTGGCCTGCGCCCCAGTCAAATTCCCAGCTCTAGCCTCGAAACGCGCCCCCGTGCTCTTGCGACCGCAACGCGCGCGCATGTTCATGTGAGCCCACTGCAGGGGGAATTTGGTTTCACGAAATGCTTCCATGCGCGAAAGAGGAGTTCGGCCATCTGTAAAGAAACTAGCCATATATATATATATATATATGGATATGTAAGGTGATCCAGCCGTTCGAATACGGATCCCAACTTGCATGCATATGGATGCCGTTTGAATACTTGCGGGGCCCATCCATATCCGTAGAAGCTCTCAGGTGGCGCGCCGCAAGGATATGGCCAACGCATATCCACACGGAAAACCCGCAGGCATATGAGCAGTTCGCAAACGCATGGAAATTCCACTTGCTTGTGGGTTAGCGGTATTATTCAGGCAAGTGGCCGGAACTAGGGAAATCTGGCCTCAAGGTTTGCGTCGAATCACATATCCCGGAAGCCTTCCGCGCCGCAGTTGCCCCTGAAGAGGTCGAAGCTCCTGGAGATCTGACGGGCCCAGGGATTCGTCGTAGCTCCAGCGCAGCTGCGTTCGTCCAGAGCGGGAGGTGCGTTCGGGATGCGTCCGAACATGGCGACCAGGGCTTGTCGATGTGCTTGTGTGTGTGTGTGTGTCGACGCATGCTCTGAAGCCATGTAATTCTTCTGACCGCTAGATCTGCTCTCACTGGGGGGCATGAGAACCGGCGCTGCTCATCGCAATCACGCGCAAATCCTCGTGGATCGTCTTTTCGGCGACCCTGCATCAGAGCGCGAGGTACTTCGCCGTTGGGGAGCCCAGCTTCTTTTCTCCCCTCGGTTGTCTCCATAACGAGGGCCCGCAGACCCGAGGCCCCGGACTCCGCCACCTTCCCCAGAAACATCTCTCTCTTTTACGTCCAAAGCCCCTCTCGTTCCAGAGCTCTCCCAAGTGGCGCCGCCCCGCGGCCGTGGGGTGCGCGCGGGTCGCGACCCCCATCTCGCCGCTGCCTGTCGCGGCGCAGCGGGCTCCGAGATGTCGAGCGCCCGAGACGACCTGGCCCTGGGGCGGCGGACAGGATGTCCCGGAGTCCCCGATTCCCGGCGCGGGGCCCGAGACGCTACAATATTTGCGTTTGATATATTCTGCGCAAGATGCAAGTGGTGAAGGATGGACTCGAGCATCTTGTCGCCCGATTGAATCGTCTCCGCGGCCTCGTCTGCTGCGCCTGTCGGGCACAGCCGTTTCTTCAGCAGGTCGTCGGCGAAGCCGGGCAGAGATGCGCCCCGATGGAATCCCTCGACCTCGTCATACAGGATGATGGGTCTCTCAACGACATGCTTCCAGTCTGAGGTGAGTGCGTGATATGCGCCAGCATTTTTCCGGTGCTTCATAGACCTTTTCAAGTCCGCCACGATGTTAAAGAAAAGCGCCCCCTGATCCTCCAATGGAACGAGCGCGATGCCGCGCGCCAGGCTCTGGCGCGCCACGGCGCGGAGGTCTTCGCACAAATTGTCGGCCGGCGCGGAGGAGGTCGCCTGTTCGCGGGCAGAGGGGCGCGTTGGTGAGGAAGTGGAACTCGTTGATGCGGCGTTGCCGCTGGCGTCGGAATGACCAGCCCGTCCGTCGTTGTGCCAGGATGGCTCCTCCACGTCGGCAATGTGCCAGTGACTGGGCGCGTTGGCGTCGTCCGCCCTGGGCTCGCGGTCGGTCAGGTGTCGTAGTTGGTGGAGGTGGTGGAGGTGGAGGCGGTGGTGTTGGTTCGTCGTGATCGCGCTCGTCGAAGTCGCCGAATGGGTTGACTTCGCGCCGGCCAATTTGGCGTCGCGGTGCCAGCGCGGGGGTCTCCTGACGGACTGGAGCTTGCATGCGTTCGCCTCCAAGTGTGGAGGCTGCCTTGCGACGTCAATCTTGGGCTCGCGGTCGGTCCAGCGTCGTGGTTGGTGGAGCTCGTGGAGGTGGTGGTGGCGGTGGTTCGTCGTGCTCGTACTCGTCTAGGTCTAAGTAGACGAATGGGTCGAATGGGTCGACTTGCAGACAATGCGGTCGCGTCTACAGACCCTCTTGACTGGGGAACATGAGGGAGATGCGGATTTACGGTCGGTGTCGACCCAGCCACCGCGCTGGGACCGCTGGGGGTGGCTTCTGGTGAGCTCAACGCTATCGCGTGGATGTTGCAGCGCGCTCGTTGGCACCAGGGCCAAGGTTCACGTCTTGTCCGGATGGACTCGGCGCTTCTGCGCTCCAGGTTTCGAGGCCCGGCGGACGTCTCAGTGCGGGGGTGAAAGACCCACTGAGCGCGTAAACCATCTCAGTGCGGGGGTGAGAGACCCACTGAGGCACCCTGGTCTGTGGATCGCGTCCCAGGCTTGCGCTGCTCAGGTCTGCTCTGCAGTGTGATGTTCTCCGGCGGCGTCATCGGCAACGAATTCGCGATGCGCAGATTGACGTGAACACGCTCGTCTACTGGCTTGCATGCCTTTCGGACTTTCCCGCGCAGTTAGGGAACGCCTTTTCGTCATGACAGCCGACCCTTTGCATAGTCCCTCGCATAACTGGGCCTTATAGCGGTCCACTCGACATTTTGTCTCGAGGCGGGGGCAATCGCAGACTCGTTTAATTCTGTCGCCCTTATCTCTGCAGCGTGGCTGGGCATCATTTCACAAGGTGCGCTCTTGCGAAGCATGGGCCGCGGTGGCTCCAACAGGCCTTGTGAACTAGTTGCGAACAAGTTCACAAAAGGAGCGAATGGTTGCACAAGCTTACTCTTGTGAACTACACCGCCCATGTAGCATCATTGTGCAGGTAGGGGCTTTTCCGTTCCACCTGGCCTGCCCTGTGTTGTTTCGCACTCCAGGTAACCGGTGCGCTCTGAGGGCGACCATAGCGTCCGCCCTGAGCAGTTTACCATTTCCCGAAGGGATGCGATGCGTCTCCTCGGGCTCAGAAGACAGGTAGCCCCTGTTCATTTTCATCCGCGTTTGTGAATTTGGTGTCGCGGTGACGGTGCGGGAGTCTGCCGAGGGACTGGGGCTTGCTCGCGTTCACCTCCAGCTGTGGAATCTGGAACGAAATTGATGGTCGGGGTCGGATGTGCGGTGGCGGCGGCGGTCGGAATCGTGGCGTCCTCGAGCTCGTCCGCGCAATGGCCCGCGCCGCCCTGCGCGGAGAGCGCCTTGGCCAGGTGGGTCGGGTCGAGAGCCATCAGGGCGACTTCCACAGGGACGCTCCACATGGTCGCGCTGCGCCTCTTCTTAGCCGTCCGCAATCGAAACAGAAGTTGTTAAAATAGAGCGCGCGCCGTAATATCCATCGTCGTTGTGCATACTATGAGAAAGTCACCTTCACGAGGTGCAAGAAATCGATCCAGTTCAGCTTGAAGGTCGGCGCGTTGAGCTTCCAAAAATCCCTCATTGCCCTTGCGCGCGGTGTGGGCCCTCAGCTCGGTGAGGGAAGGCTCGTGGCCAGGTAGGTGGCACTAGATGCGGCCCCTCACCCCTACGGCCTCGCCAGCTGGTAGTCTTGGGACGCGGCGAACGTCAGCCGCGTGGCCACAACTTCGGGCCTCGACCAGCCCCTGGCACGGGTACTTACGATAGGTGGCATAGCCTCGTCGTGCTGCTCGTCGGATTATGTCGGTGGCGGCACGGATCTGTCTTCAGATCTTCTAGGCATGCTTAGTGATTGCCAAGCAAACTCCATCGACTTGCCGCGCGTGGGCTAACGATCGCGCAACTGTCGGCAAACCCGGGGCTTCCCAAGGCGCGATAGGGCACCACCTCGCGGACGCGCCTGCCGTTGCGAGCTCCAAAACAGGCCTGGGCAGCGCCAGACAGGGTCTGAACCCGCAAGTCGCAATCGAAGTCGGGATGCGGCAACTCCGCCCGACCCTCAAGCTGGCTAGCGATGTCGATCACGTTCAAACTCAAGTCGCGGTGAAATTCAAGTCGCCCCCCGCCGTGCTGAAGTGCTCGTGCTGGCCTAGAGCAGCCCCAGCGCGGGCGTAGATGTCGGCGCGCGAAAGTCGACGTCTCGTAATCGATGAATCGATGGCGAAGAAGAATGGAAGATGGTCGCGAGGCTGGGCGCCTGGGATCAGCTGAAGTCACCGCCCTCGCCCCCGTGCCACCGCGCAGGAGGAAAGCGCTCGCGCGCGCCAGGTCCGGGGATGAGAGGACATCGTTTAGCTCGGCGCCTGCTGCGCCGCTGGGCGCGAGGTGGGAGGCGCCGAATCTCCTCAGGGTCTAGCTTCGCGTCCTCGTTCGTGCTCTGGTACGTGCCTGAATTGACGTCGAAGCCCCGGGTCGGCGCGCGCCTCGCTGGGGCGCCTGCCATGCGCTCATGCATGTGGTTCATCGTCATCTCGATGCTCTGCTGCTGCGCACGCTTTGCGGCGCCCGTCTCGTAGAGCGGAAAGCGGTGGCATGTCGCCGCCAGGATGTCGGAATTGACTTGATGCGGACGTCGCCCGATCTGCCCCCCAGCCCCCGCGGCGCCAGCGCGAGAGCTGCAGCGCGGCTCCGTCTCAGCCGTCGCCCCGCCGCCATGCGCGTGCCAGCGCAGATGTCAGCCAACATGGCAATTCCTGTACGCGAGATCGGGTTCCGCCCAGAACTAGAATGTCCACGCCCAATGCACCTGCAATCTCTACAAACCGAAAACTCCGAATGAGAGACAGAGGATTGCAAGCCGCCGCCCGCAAGAAAACGCACGTGATCCCCTCTCAGGACATGCGCCCACGCATCGGCAGTTGGGCGAGGGGTCGGCGGGGCGGCGCGAAGCGCGCCGAGGTCTTCTCGTCGCTGCCCGCTGCGCTGCTTGAGCCGACGTGACAACTATATATATATATATATGTATGTGAATCACCGTCTAGATATATAATCATACATAAAACGTACACATGTAAACATATAGGTCAAAGCCCAGGAAGCAAAGGACATCAGGCGGGCGAGGATGGCCCGACACCCGGCAGCGCCACTCTGGCCCGCCGCGGTCACCAAACAGCTCCTCAGAAACCGTGGCCGCCACCCACGGCCAAATGAATAATACCCGATGCAGCCTGACGCTTGCACTGCATCGCGCATCTCGGCATAGCACGCCCCAGCGATGAAACCGACCGTCGCGCCGCGCCCCAGAGTCGACGCCGACGCGTCACTCGGAACAGCCGCCGCAGCTCAGAGAGGCAGGCCTGCTCCGATACCTGCTCGCACGGCGCTGCACTCCCCGCCTCGCAGAACGGCCGCTCCAGCGAAGCCGCGCGCGCCGCCGGGCCTCGCCCCCGCGGCCAGGCGCTGGGGCGCCCAGGGCAGTTGAGATTCAACGTCGGGCGCAGCTGTGCCAGGCTGCGCCTGGCAATGACAGACGGCCGCCAACGGGCGCGCGGGCGCCGCTGGGCAGGCCGGGCACTGGCCAGGCCACGCGCCGAGGATGGCGGCCAGGGCAAGCTGCCCCGCGACCGCGCCAGGACTCCAGGCTCAATTTCCAGCCGCGCTTCTGCGCCAGGGGCCTCGAGCCAAGAAACAATGCGCCAATGATAATGATAGCGCGCAACGAACGCGACGCATCCAAGTCAACTGCAATCGCTGTGGAACATATGAACTGAAGGCGTCGCAACGCGCGCGCCCGTGCGCGAGCGCATAGAAGCGCCGCAAATACGCTAAACGCGCGCGCGGTCTATATGCGCAGATACAAAGACGGAGAGCACAATAATAACAATGATAATACGTTTCAGAAATGAGTGCCCCCACCTGCTCGCGCACCGCCCAGCGCGTGTATCCCGCGCCTTCGACGCCCCATAGTTCCTCGACAAGGACGAAGCCTTCGTGCGCTCTTTCACGCCCGCCCTCTGCGTCTTCGATCGCCCCCCCCCCCGGGGGGCGCGCCCCCCCTGCCTGCCGCGCGCAGCGGGCGCGGCCCCGACGGCAAAGGAAGGGGGGGGGGGGCGAGAGGCGAGGGGCGAGGGGAGAGAGAGAGAGAGAGAGAGAGAGAGAGAGAGAGAGAGAGAGAGAGAGAGAGAGAGAGGAGAGAGAGAGAGAGAGAGAGAGAGAGAGAGAGAGAGAGAGAGAGAGAGAGAGAGAGAGAGAGAGAGAGAGAAGAGAGAGAGAGAGCGAGGGAGAGAGAGAGAGAGAGAGAGAGAGAGAGAGAGAGCGAGGGAGAGAGAGATAAAGAGAGAGAGAGAGAGGGAGAAAGAAGAATGGGGCACGAGACATATTAACAGGGCGAGGGCCACGCTCAGGAGCGCAAGCGGCAGAAACAGACGGGCGCGCCGGGCGGGCGGGCCCCGGCGGGCAGGCCGGGCGGGCGGGCCCAGGCGGCCAGGTTGAGCGGGCGGGTCGCTATGGCGTCGACCCACCATGAAGGAAATTTCTAACGGTAGCACGACCCCCAAGTGCATCGCCAGGGCATCCACGACGAGAGCGCGAGTCGCGAGTCCCAGGGGCGCGGCGCTGCAATGCGCGGCGAGGATGCGCCGCGCGAAGGCGCTGCTCCTGCATGAACTCCCAGCGAGAGCTCGATTTTGAAAGAAGCCCCATGGAACTATGACGCGGCAACCGCTGCCGCTGCAAACTGGGGGCCAGGGGCGCAGTTTTGCGACCGCGGGCTTTCCCCAGCAACAGACGGAGCTTCGGGAGGGGCGCTCTAATTGAAAAGTGCATCGGCCACCTGAGGGGGGGGGGGGGCCTTGTTCTTCAGGCATGAGAACTCAACGGCAGCATCAGCAAAAGTTGCAGCAGCAACAAAGAACAACAACTACAACAGCCACAACTACAAGCACGACAGCAGCAACAACCCAAGCAACAACAACAACAATTAACAAACAACCAGCAACCCAACGCAAATCGAACAAACATATATATATATATATATATATGTATGTATATATATGCCTAACGAACCATAATTAACTGAGCGCCCCGCCCGCCCGTCGATGGGTTGCGCTCGCAACCGCGGCGCCGGGCGCGAGCCGAAGCCAGCGCCGCGCCCCGCGGCGCGGGCGCCGCGCTGGCGGGCGCCGCGCCGGGGCGTCGCGGGCGACTCGGGCGGCCTCGGCGCCGGTCGCAGCGCGACCCATCAACGGGCGAAGACGCGGCGGGCGGGGGCGGGCCCCGTCCCGAGCGGGGGGCGCACGCCGCGCGCGTCGCGCGCAAATCCGCCAACCTCGGCAGTGCCGCGGCGGGGCGGGCGCCGCGCGGACGGACTTGCCCGCGCCGCCCGCGGGCGCCGCGGCGCGCGAGGCCAGCTCGGCGACGCGGCGCCGTTCGCGCCCGCGTCCGCTGCGCAAGGCGCGAATGGGACGGAAGGACGGAACGGAACGCGCGCGCAAATTTCCCGAGCGCCCCGCTCGCCCGCCGCTGGGCTGCGCGCGCCGCCGCAACGCCGGGCGCGCGCCGGCGCCTCGGGTGGCCCCGGCGCCAGTCGCAGCGCGATCCTGTGCAATGATGCGGCCAGCGCTGGGCGCCGCCCACCCGTCGCGCCCGCGGCGCGCGGCGCTCTGGCGCGAGGGCGGCGGTCGCAGCTGCTCGACGCGCCAGAACTGCCCCGCAAGCTGTCCGAACTGACGGGCGCGGCGGCGCGCGCGGCGAGTGGGGCGACGGCGAACCCCGCCGCGGGCGGGGTCTGCCGTCGCCTGTTCGACCGCACGGCCAAGAAAGGCAATCTCTCCTCTGCCGAGACCTGCCCGCGTAAAAACGCTCGCGCGAATGTCGAGCCCTACCGGTTCCCGCTCGACCTGGCGCGGGCGGCGCAGAGCGCTCAGACCGACGACGCGCCTGCCGCCCGCCTTGGCGATGTTGGCGCTGGAGTCTGCCGACTACGTCGCGGACGAAGTCCTCGTCGCGCTTTGCGAAGGCCGACCGCGGGCAAAAGGACTTGCGGCGCCGTCGCGTCGCGGGCGAGCTCCGCGGACGCGCGCGCGCGGAACGCGCGAGCGCGCTCGCGAACCGGCGCTGACACTGGGCGGGGGGCGGGCAGGCACCTCGCCACGGTGAGAGCCGACAGGGGCCTCTTTCGGTCGCTCGCTCGCGAACCGCGTTGGAAGCGGCGCCGAAACCCAGAGCGACCTCATTCGATCGGTCGCCCGCGACCCTAACGCGGGCGAGCGTTGCGCGAATGTCGAGGAGGACCTCGTACGGTCGCGCGCTCGCGACCCTCGTTCGAAGGCGCAGACGTCTCGCTCGCGCGCGAACCGCGTTCGGATGCGGCGCAGACCGTGGAGGTCGGACCCCGTTTGGTCGTTCGCTCGCGATCCACGATCGGACGCGGCGCCTGCGTAGACGCGGGCCTCGCTCGGTCGTTCGCCCGCGATCCTCGTTCGGATGCGGCGCAGACTTTTCATTAATGTATAAAATATAGATTTATATGAAAATATAAATATGTGTATATATATATGGGCCACGTCCGGTCGTTCGCGCGCGATCCTTGTTTGGGCGCGGCGCAGGCGTAATTTCGAGCCTCGTTCGGTCATCCGCTCGCGATCCTGTTTCGGACGCGGCGCTGACGTCGCAGCGGACCTCGTTCCGTCGCTCTCCTCGTCCGGATGCGGCGCGGACGAAAAATGCGTCTCGTCGGCCGCTCTTTCGCGATCCTCGTTCGGACGCGTCGCAGACGTCGGAACGGACCAAAGTCGGTCGTTCGCTGGCGATCCTCCTTCGGATGCGGCGTGGACGCCGAACAGACCTTGCGCGGTCATTCGCGCGCGATCCACGATCGGGCGCGGCGTGGATGACCCCGGACCACGCACGGCCGAACGCGCGCAAAACCGAAACGGATGCGACGCGGGGGCAGTTAATGCGCGGCAGCGTTCGCCGTGAAATACTGCTCCGAATGAGCACGAATCGATCCTGAACTGCGAACCCAGCGGCACCTGCGGGGGGGCCGGGAGGAACAGGAGGAATCTGCGCACGAGGACGGCGGCGCGCGCGGGAGGAGGGGGAATCGGAACCTGAGGAAGGATACGCGGCGCGGCGACCGCCGTCGCGGCGACCGCACGCGCGCGGAGCAGGCACGCGGCAGACGTCAACGCAGGGCAAGCCAGCACGCCGCAGGAGAGCGGCGGCGCGCACGCAACAGACCGCCGGCGCGCGCGCGAGAAGCAGGCAGGCCGCGGAAGGCAGTAGCGCCGGGCGCAAGAGCGCGCAGCGGGCGAAGCAGCACGCGCGGGGCGACGGCAGGCGGGCGCACGCGAGTGCAGCCCGCGCTCAAATCCCGAGCGCGGGGTGCACGCCCCACGTCCTGCATGCAAATTTGTGAACCTCCGCAACGCCGCGGAGGGCGCGGGTACCATGCGGAAGGGCGAGGACCTGCCCACGTCGCCTCCTGCGCGCCGCGACGCACGCATGCAATGCGGCGACACGGCGCCGTTCGCGCCTGTTCGCGCCTGCGTCCGCCGCGCATCCCCGGGGCCAGCGAATGTGTGCGATGAAACGAAAGGCTCAGTTCGTGCCACACAAAGAAAACAGGATTATCACACACATAGGCCTCAAAAACATAGCGTTCGTGGGAGTGTTGGATTGTAGCGTCCACTGCTGCATTGCCCGGGGGCGTTTTCAAAAGATTATGCCACCACTTGATGCTGGAATCTGTCTGATGACTGCCCCGAAATCAGATGCACCAACCTCCAGGCCTTTTCCTCCTCGGCGCCCTCGATCCTTACCTCTTCTTCGTCTCGCCATCATTTCTGTATTATTCCTGTTGCTCCCCTCCCCCCTCTCCTGCCCACCCCCTTTTCCCGTTTTTCCCCGTGCGCAGCATTTCCTCCTTGTCGTTTACCGTCACATCATCCATATTATAATTCCCCCTTCCCTTCTACAACCCTTCGTGCCCTCCACAGGTTTATGTTTGTAATGTCCCCCTGTGCTGGCCACCTCAGAATGCATGCAAGCTTGCGAAGTGAAGGAGGACATCCGCATTGGGATGAACCACCCGTCTGGACCTTGATGTGGCCAAGGGGGGGGATATAACAATGGATACCGTTTTGAACCTCGGGTGTAACCGCCCACGACTGTCCAAGTCAGAATGTGAGCAACCCCCACCCAGATCATCTAAGCCAGGCCCAGCAAAAACAGTTCAGCCCAGCGCAGTGAGATCAAACACAACCATACACATCAGCAGGCAGTAGAGCCATGAATAGAGCAGCGCAGATCAGCCGAATAGAAACAAGTAGCAGAGAAGAACAGACAAGAAGGCAGCCACCGAGGTAGCCGCAAAAGCAAAGGCTAAAATGCGACCCTGGCTATATCGCAGTGAACACGATTCTATCAAAATGGCATGCGGCATGAAGTACTCCTCCGAAACGGCCACGCTACCAGAAAGATCCCGGCAGTCCGGGTGCGAACGTGCCAGTAGCACCACCGCGGTCGGCTCACACTTTGGAGGCCGAAGTACGGTACCTGCTACTTCGCGATGGCCATGGGGCTACGAAAAGACAAGCCTAATGATAGAATCTGGCCGAGTGAATCAGAACACGGGTGAGTCTGAGTGCGAGCGAGTCTAAGTGCGCGGGTGTGCGAGTATGAGTTTGTATTGCGAGTGAGTCTGGATGAGCATGAATGTAAGGATGAGTGAGTAAGAGTATGAGTGAGTCTGGGTGTGAATATGAGTGTGAGAGAGGACGCGGGCAGGGAATCCTTCTTGGATGTATCCCTTCCGCAGAAGTATCCATAGTACATGAATGGCTCACCACTCACGCATCCCTCTCGCATGGGAAGAGGCTCGCTGAGGTCACAAAGCACGCGGCTGCATGTTGTTCGTGAACTTCACATGGCAGCCCCGAACTGAGGCTCAACGGGACGCGGCCGCCCACGCACTCTCTCTGAACCCACAAAAGCCCACTGCTCCTAGGGAACCACAACTGACGCACTGGCGCGCGCCGCTACGTTTTCTCTGCACGCTGCTTGTGGACAAACATGGCCCATGCCTTATCACGCATGTCAGTGCCCTCATAAAGGGGTCCACCATAGGGAATCCCGTCAAAACCCTATGATCATTATGATCACCATAGTCATCATTATTATCGTCGTCATCGTCGTCATCATTATGATCACCATAGTCACCAAAAACATATTAATCGCCGTCGTCGTCGTCGTCGTCAGCATCATCATCATCATCATCATCACCACCACCACCACCATCATCATCATCATCATCACCATCATCACCATCACCATCACCATCACCATCATCAACATCATCATCATCAGCATCTTCGTCGTCACCATCAAAAGCTTAATCGTCGCCATTGTAGCAATCAACAACATCGTCGTCATCGTACACGTGTCGTCCTCCTCGTCGTCGTCGTCGTCGTCATCATCCTCCCCATCATCATCATCATCGTTCTCATCATCATCATCATCATCATCATAATCATTATCATCATCATCATCATCATCATCATCGTCATCATCATAATCATCATCATCCGTCTGCTCTGGCCCTCTCCTCCTCGTCGTCCTCCTCCTCCACCTCTTCCCCGTTATATCTCTCCCCGTTCTCCTTTTCTCCTCCTCCTCCTCCTCCTCCCCCTCCTCCTCGACGCCTCCGCTTCTTCGAAGAAGATCCCTGCTCCTCCTTCTCCTCATCCTCCTCCTCCCTGTCCTCCCCGCTCTTTCAATCCTCCCTCCTTTTCTTCCTCCACCTCGTTCTCGTCCTTCCTTACGTCTAGTCCTCCTCATCCTCCGCTCCCCTTCCCTCTTCGTCCTCACCATCCCTCCCACACCATTATCATCATCATCCATCTGATCCAGCCCCCTCCTCGTCGTCGTCGTCGTCCTCATCCTCCATTTTTTACCCGTTCTATCTCTCCCCGTTCCCCTCTCCCCCTCTTCCTCCTCCTGCTCCTCGACGCCGCTTCCTCGAAGAAGATCCCTGCTCCTCCTCCTGCTCCTTCTCCCTGTCCTCCCGCTCCCTTCAATCTCCCTCTCCTTCTCTTCCTCCACAACATTATCGTCCTTCCTCACGTCTAGTCCATCTCATCCTCCGCTCCCATTCCCTCCTCGTCCTCAAAATCCCTCCCCGAGACAGAGAAGCCGAGAGCTACAGAATCTGTCAAACATCAACGGGGAACTATTGTTGTTGCGTCTGGAGGCCCTCTTGGTGGTCATCTTGAGGATCTCCTGTGCCGTCCACGGGGCCCCTTGGGCCATCTTGACGTATTGGAAGCATCTTGGAGGCCTCTCGGGGTTGTATTGGAGGCAGATTTCAAGCCTCTTGGGGCCTCTTCGGGTCCCCTGGGGGCCCATTTGGGCTTCTTGGGGCCTCTTGGGGCCCTCTTGGGGGCCTCTTAGGGCCTCCTGGGGGCCTCTTGGGGCCGAAGGCTCGAACTTCGAACTTGGTTGTCCCGCTCTGGGACCCCTCTGGGGCCTATCCTGAAGCTCTCTGGGGCTGTCTAGGGGGTCTCTTGGGCCGTCTTGGGCCTTTTTTGGAGGGTCTTGGAACCCTCCTGGGGGCCTCCTGGGCCGTCTTGGGAGCTTCTTGGGCCGTCGTGGACGCTGTGAACACGCAAGAGGCGAATATGTTAAAAATATACGTTTTCCAAAAGAGAAATGGGACGATTTTTGCTTCTTGTGCCTCTCTTGGGTGGCCTCTTGGGGCGTCTTGGGGGCTTCTTGGGCCGTCTTGGAGCGCTCTTGAGCCGTCTTGGGCTGTCTTGAAGCCAGCGCGGACGCTATGGAATACTTTGGGACCGTGCCGGAACCTTCTTGGACCGTCTGGGGAGCGCCTTCGGGTTCTGAGAGCCCCCGTGAAAGCGACCCCAAAAGCTCCCAATGGGTCCCAGACCCCCAGGGACACAGTGGGTACCCGGGGGGGGGAGTTTTGGAAAAGTGGACCGCCCCCGGGCCGGAGAACCCCGTCGCCGGGTATATTATATATAAATATATGCACATACCCGAATGTATGCTCACACGCATACATGCATGCATTCATGTATGTGTCCACACAGACACGCAACCACAACTATACACACGTACAAGTACAACCATGCATAGTCCTACAAACTTGCAAACATGCATGGATGCAAGCGTGCGTGCATGCATACATACACCAGTGCATACAGGAACACATGCATACACACATGCATACATACACACATATCGACATGTATGCATGCCTGACTGCATGCACACATACACACATATAAAGAAACGCGCATTCCCACATACGTAAATGCATACACCCATACAGCACACATGTGCATGCATGCATGCTTGCATACATACACACGCATGTGAATGCACACATACATATCCATCCATCCATCCATCCATCCATCCATCCATATATCCATACACACATACATACATACACACACATACATACACGCATACATACATACATACATGCATACATACATACATGCATACATACATGCATACACACATACACACATACATATACACATACGTGCATACAAACATACATACATGCATGGATGCGTGCATACATGCATATAGTAATACCTACACGCATGCATGCGCGCGTACATGCATGCATGCATACATACATACATGCATGACTGCATGCATGCATGCATGCATGCATACATACATACACATGTTCATACACACATATATGTAATTATATCTGTATATATACAGACATACATCTGCACACACACAAATATATATGCAGGTATGTATGCATACATAAAACAGTATATATATACATGAGCACACACATATACATACATGCATATATATACATACATACATACATACATACACACATACATACATACATACATACATACATACATACATACATACATACATATACATATACATAAACATATACATATACATATACATATACCTATACATATACATGTACATACATGCATGCATGCATGCATGCATGCATGCATACATACATACATACATCTATATACACACATATGTGCATGCGTACAGTCATACGTACATGCATGCATGCATACATCTACACACCTACATGCATACATACCTACATGCCACCATGCATACGTTGCACACACACACACACCTCCGCTCCACATCTCTCTCTCTCTCTCTCTCCCTCCCTCCCTCTCTCTCTCTTCCTCTTTCTCGTTGCGTGTACGACTCCACTCTCAGGCACAGATGCCTGCACAGCGCCGTTCGAGGTTGGGGCGCGGGCGCTGGCGGCCTGGAGGGCGGGGCCCGCGTTCCCACTCCCCGTCGCTCCCCTCCTTCCCCCTCCGTCGGGGACTGCGGCGCGACGGCGGAGCGCCTCACACAGAGCAGAGCTGGACTGCACCGCCCCCTGGGGGCGGCCGCGCAGGCGGCTGGAGGCGTCCAGGGGCTGCTTGGAGGACACTGGAGGCACTCGAGGCTGCCGCATAGTCCTAGGAGCCTCTGCCGCTTCGCCGCTTGGGTCGAACGTCATTGCGCCAACTCCCCAAAGAAGAGGGCTCTTGGAAGCCTCAAAGGCCCCGTGGGAGCCCTGGAGATCGCTGGAGGCTCTCCGAAGCCTGCTCTGGACGCTGGAGGCAAGCCACTCTCGACCCCCTTCGGGACAGTCCTGGGCGCCCAGAGGCGCCCCCTGCAGCCGACGTCCATGCACGAGGTCCCAGAAGCCCGACAGTCCATGGCCTGGCACTCCTCGAAGCACTCTGGGACGTCAGGAGAGAGTTGACGGCCAAATGCTTCGACCAAGCACAATGATTGTCAAATACTGCCACTGAGATGGAGTTGACGGCTCAAGCCTAGACCCGCCGCCCGCGACAGGGAGGAGGAGAAGGAGGAGGAGGAGGAGGAGCAGGAGGGAGAAGGAGAAGATGGTGGCGGCAACCAGTAGCGTTGACACTTGGTCGTGCTCAATCAGCCTCATTCCCGGGCGCTGGGCAAGCAAGAAGGAGACTGCCATGGCACGGAGGAGGGAGGACGGGGGAGCGAGGAGGAGAGGAAGAGTGACGAGGGACGTTCCAAGGTCAGGCCAGCGCTCAAGCACCGTGACAAGTGCGCAGAGGTCGCACCGCTTTCGCATCCCATTCGCAGCCACATCTCTCGAGTGCTTGCAAACGCAAGCCGTCCTCAAAGTCACGACACAACTCTCGGGCGGCCTCTCCACATGGAAAATACAGCACCTCTGATCGCATCTCAGAAGAATCCTCAGGAAGGGGGAGAGAGAGGATGAGGGAGGACGAGGCTGGAGGCTCCCCTGCAATAGGACGCCCCGCGAGCCAGCGGGGGGGGGGCCTGCCCGTCGCCGCGCTCTGGGCTCCATCATTGCAACCCCCCACCTCCCCCTGGCGAGGCCCCCCCGGGGAGGCACCGCCAGGATGCACCCACCGTCCACCGCTTCGGGGCCGTACACGGACAACTCGGGAAGCGGTCGGTGTGGACATCTGCCCGCCCCTGGGCCCGGGGCCTGGGGACAAAAAACTATACAAAATAAATGTTTGGGTGTCTGCCAAGACTTCCGGAAGAGCATGTTTATCCTGCTGCTGTTCGCTGTCCTTCGACAAAGGCGGGAAATATCAATGTCCACCACCCCTCGGGATTCAAGGGCACGACTTCGAAGCAGTTGACGTGGACACGCTGTGGCGTTGGACACGGAGGCAGGCCCAATGGAGGCCCCTCTGGGCGTGGCCACTGCGTCCCCCACACGACAAAGCGGGTGGCGTCGCCCAACGAAACGCCCAAGACGAAGCAGGACACAGCAGCAGCCTGAGCAAGGACAAACAAAGAAGACGAATGACACATTCAACTAACCAACTACGGAGCACGAACCGCAGATAGAGACCGAAGAACGAAGGGATGATGACAAATGAAATAGTGTTATGAGAAGAGATCAGGGACGAAGCAATAGAAGATGGAAGAAACGAGTGGCTGTGAAGAAGAAGACGGTGACAATGAGATGCGAGAGACTAAGAGGACGTGAACGGATATATGAGGGAATCCGATAAAGAGGAAACGCGGAAACGCGGAAGTGAAGAAAAAGCAGCCCGCAGCGCGGCGCCTCCTCCCCTCGCGCGGGCACTGGCGGTCCCGACGCTCTCGCCGAGGCGGCAGCGACGCCTGCCGCGCGGCACATGGTCTGGCTGCGGACGAGGCGCGATGGTCCTCGTGCAAGATCCTCCGCGAAGACCAGCACATACAACTACGAATCATCCATGCGCGCCCGCAGAAAAGGCTGTCCAAATTTATTGTATAAACTCCGGCGTCTCGAATCCTACCAGCTTTTTCGGCTGAGGTGGTCTAGCGATGTCTCAACTTCCCTTCGGGGAGGGGTACCCTCCCCCTCCCCTCCCTCAAATTTCTGGGGCGGGCCGCGATCGGTCAAGGCGCCCAAGATGGCTCCAAGAGGGCCTCCGGTGCTCCAAGATACCCTCCAAGGCGGTTCAAGGTAGCCGAAGATAGTTCAAGACAGCTTCCGGCATGCTTCAAGAGGCCCGACGAGGGCCGCAGAGCCCCTCAAGACCCCCCACGAGGCGAAAATCGATCAGAAACCGCAGGAAAAAGAATGATGTGTGCCGTCTCGCCTTTTCGCTTCCGATGCGCGTTTGAAGCCTCACGTTGGCCGAAAATGGCCCAAGAGAGCCCAAAGAGGAACCCATGAGGGCCCTAGACCGGCCCCACGAGCGCCCAAGATCGGTTCAAGAGCGCCCCCCCCTGTTGAGCGATAGATGGTCTCCAGGATGGCCCCAGAAGGCCCTCAAGGGCTCCCAAGAGGGCCCCCAGAAGGGCCCTAAGATCCACCAGAAGAGCTCCAAGAGGACCCCACGATCCCCAAGAAGAGCCGCAAGAGGGTTCCAAGAAGCGATTGTGGCTGGTGTGGATACGCGAAGCGTGAAAAGTTCTTCAAGGCTTGTGAGCAAAACCTTGGGACATCCCCCAGCTTGCATCATTCACATCTGTCGAGATGTGGTCCAGAAGAAGAGCGTCTTCATAGTCTTGTCGAGGCATCGGCGTGCTGAGTGGGCAACTGGGTTTCCTCGCCTACACAAGCTTTACCTTGATTTCAAATTTTTCGCGCGCGGCAAGGCACGCGCGCATGAATTCCGCTGCGTTCTGGTCGCCGAAAAAGCGGAATCATACTCCTACACCTATAACTACAACGACGTCTACCACTACGCCTACCACTACCACTATTACGACTACTACGACTACTACTACTGGTGCTGCTGCTACTACTACAACTACTACTATTACGATCACTACGACTACTACTACGACTACTACTACGACTACTACTACGACTACTACTACTACTACGACTACTACTACTACTACTACTACTACTACGACTACTACTACTACTACTAATGCTAATACTAATACTACTACTGATATGACCACTACAAGAACTACTACCACAACTACTACTACTACTACTACTGCTACTACTACTACTACTACTACTACGACTACTACTACTACTACTACTACTACTACTATTACGACTACTACTGCTTCAGCTGCTTCACTTACTACATATTATTACTCTACAACTACAAGTACTGCTACTACTTGTACTCGTTTACTACTACTGGTACTACTAGTACTTCTGGTACTACTACTACTACTACTACTACTACTACTACCACTACGGCTACTACTACCACTACTACGGCGACGACGACGGCGACTACTACGAGTACTACTACTACGACTGCTGCTACGACAACGACTAGGACTACGACTACGACTACGACGACGACTACTACTACCACTACTACTACTACGACTACGGCTACAAAAACAACCACGCATACTACTGCGACTGCATCTCTGATTACCAATATGACTACTACGACGACGACCACTACTACTACAGCCATTCGTGAGATTACTTCTAAGGCTACTGCGACTACTACTACTACTACTATTACTACTACTACTACTACTACTACTACTACTACTACTACTACTACTACTACTACCATTACTACTTCTACTAAGTGGCTGTTGCGAGTAGTACTACTACGACTACAACCAGTATTACCTTTACGACTACGACTGCCACGGCTACTACTGCTCCTACTACGAGTACGACTGCTACTCTGACTACGACACCGAGAACACAATACTTACTCCTACTGCTACGGCGGCGACTACGACTCTCACGACGGCAACGGCCACTAACAAAACTACGATTACTACGACTACTGCTACGAGAATCACATCCACTACTACTACAACTACGACTGCTACTACGACGACTACTGCTACGACGACTACTACTACGACTACCACTACTTCAACACTGCTACTACAAACACGACCACGAATACTATTACTTCTGCTACGCATGCGACATCCACCACCACTAAAAATACTTCTACTGCTACAGCTGCAGTTATCACCACCACCACCACTACTAGTACTACTACTACTACTACTACTACTACTACTACTACTACTACTACGACTACTGCTACTACTACTACTTCTACTACTACTACTACTACTACTACTACTACGACTACTACTACTACTATTATTACCACTACTACTACTACCACTACTACTACTACTACTACTACTACTACTACTACTACTACTACTACTACTACTACTACTACTACGACTAGTGTTACTGCTACTACTACTACTACTACTACTACTAGTACTACTACTACCACCACTACTACTACTACTACTACTACTACTACTATCACTACTACTACTACTACTACTACTACTACTACCACTACTACCACGGCGACGGCAGCGACGACGAGGACCACTACTCCTACTACTACTCCTACTACTACTACTACTGAAGCTACTGCTACGACAATGAATACTCAGAATATGAAGACAAGCCTACGACTACGACTGGCACGACGGCTGCGACTACCACGATTACGACTACTACCACTACAAAGAATGATGCTACGAATGCTTCTACTACAAATACAACAGATGGGGCGGCAACAACGACGACTACTACAACTACGACTACTACGGGTATTCCTAAAACTACTACGGCTACTGCAAATAACAGTACTATGATTATTACCACTGCGACTACAACTACCACGGTAACTACCACTACACCAACACATATTCCGACCACTACTACTACCATTCCGACTACCACTACCACTACGGTTGCTACTGCTATAACGGCTACTACTATTGCAGCTACGACATACCTTCCAACTACTACTACTACTACCACTACCCACACTACAACTGCTGCTGCTACTTCTAAGACTTCTGCAACTACTCCTTCTACTGCAACCATGACTACGCCTCCGACTACTACAACGACGACGACGCTGATTGCTACGACTACTACTACTGCCGCAACGAAAACTACGACTACTAGTACTGCTACGACGGCGACGATGACTACCACTCCTACGACTACGCCTGCTACCACGACCACGACTACTACCAGTACTAATACTACCAAGACAACGGTTACGACTACAACTACGACTACTACCTGTAGTATTACTACGTCTACGATAACTACTACTAATACTACTACTACTACACGTACGACTACTACTACTACTACTACTACTACTACTACTACTATTACTACTACTACTACTACTACTACTACTATTACTACTACTACTACTAATACCACTACTGCTACTACTGCTGCTACTACTTCTACTACGACATCTTGTAATTCTACCACGGCTACGACGACGGCTACGACTGCTACTACTACACCTACTACTGCGACTACTTAAGTAACTGCTAACACTACTAAATCTACCACTACTACGACTATTAATACCACTGCGACGACGACGATCACCACTACTACTACTAATACTACTACTACTACTACTACTACTACTACTACTACGACTACTACGACTACTACCACCTACCCCTACTACAACTACTACTGCGACGGCTACGAGTACGGCCACTATTACTACTCCTACCACTACGACTAATACTACTACTACTACTACTACTACTACTACTACTCCTACTACGACTACTACTACTACTACTACTACTACTACTACTACTACGGCTACGACTACTGCTACTACTGCTACTACTACTACTACTACCACCCCGACTGTTACTACTGCTACTACTACTGTTACTACTACTACTACTACTACTACTACTACTACTACTACTACTACGGCTACTGCACATGATCATACTTCGAGTTCTTGAGCGACGACTCTCGCTACTATATCTGCTACTACGGCTACTACTCGTGGTACTACTACTGCTGTTGCTGCTGCGGCTACTGCCACTACAACTACCCCGACTACGACGACTACCACGATTGGTACTACTATACCTACTACTGCTAGCAGGAGTAGTACTACGACTACTAGTACTACGACGACGACGAACAGGACTACTACTACTACGCCCACTACTACTACTACGACTACGACTACTACTACTACTACTACTACTACGACTACGACTACTACTACTACTACTACTACTACTACTACTACTACTACTACTACTACGACTGCTACGACTGCTACGACTGCTACTGCTACTCTACTTCTACTTCTACTACTGCTACGACTACAACTACGACTACTACTACTACTACTACTACTACTGCTACCACTACTACTGACACTACTACCACTACTACGACTACTACGACTACTACGACTACTACGACTACTACTACTACTACTACTACGACTACGACTACTACTACTACTACTGCTACTACTACTACTACAACAACTACTACTACTACTACCACTACAACTACTACTACTAATACTAGTACTACTACTACTGCTACTACTACTACTACTACTACTACTACTACTACTACTACTACTACTGCTACTTCTACTACTACTACTGCTACTACGACTACTACTACGACTACGACGACGACTACTACTACTACTACTATTACTACTACTACTACTACTACTACTACTACTACTACTACCACTGCAATTACTACTGCTACTGCTAGGACTACTACTACTACTACTACTACTACTACTACTACTACTACTACCATGATTTCTGTTCTTACGTTCCTGCTATTCGACCTTGTCCACTTCCTGTTCATAATGATTTCGCCTCCACTTATGTCTCTTCCTCTGCCTCGCCCATCCTCAAAAAACAACGCTGATTGGAACGGAAACAATTAGCCTGGCGAGCGACCAAAGTCTGTGCAGCTGCAAGAAACCTGAGGTGCAGCCGCCTCCTCGTAGGCAACTCAACGCGAAGTGCATGGAGCCCGGGGCAGTGCGGATGGATGGGGAATGGTTGACCTCACAGATGAGATGGAGAATGGTGGACCTAACGCGACATGACTGGAGCTCGGGGAATGCG
>CAUYUJ010008335.1:720809-825178 GCA_963575745.1 Prorocentrum cordatum
CGACGATGCAATGCGGGTCTTGCGAATAGAATGCCCACCTCCCCGCGAACGAGGAGGCACACACACACACACTTGTAAATGATGGAACGGGATGTCGTCGAACTACTGGTGCACTCCCCCCTCCCCTTCCAATGCCTGATCCAAGACTAAAAAACTATGTACATGGAGGTACGTTTGCACCTTGGCATATGGGGGTCTTCGTTGGCCAGCGCCCCATATGCCAATCGCTGGCCCCCTCCAAATGGCAATCTGCACCATGCCCGTCCTGACTACCCGATCGGCCGCCCCTTGGACACAAGGGTTCCACGACACATGGGCGCAGTCCCGATGGCACACACACACACGCGCCTTGTTCAGATTGCCACCCTGCGTGTACGGTACAGGCCGCCAACGTGGCCTCAACACGGATGCCGCTACACATCCTCTTTCGCCTTCGGCGGGCGGAGAAAAAATTAACCACGCTAAGCAGCCACAGGTTGTGGACGCATGCTGTGGCTTGAATATGGGCTGTCGTCGCCTTGCCAGATTACGTCAAGCAAACTATGTCTGATGATTTGCCGAAATGTGATGCAAGTTATCACGTTATCTTCGCGGCCCCTATCCTGGTTCTGTCCTCCTCCTCCTCCTCAGCCTCCCCCTCCTCCCCCCCTCCCCCCTTTCAGGGACATCCCTCCCTCCCTCCCCCTCGGGGAGCGCGCCTGGCGCCGCCGCCGCCGCCGTACGGAGCCTCAGGCCGCGCTGGCGCACCGGACGGCTGGCCGAAGAGTTCACGGGGCAGCTCGGGCGCGAAGAGAACGCGCCTCCCTTCCCCTCTTCCTCCTCCTCCTCCTCCTCCTCCTCCTCCTCCTCCTCTTCCTCCTCCTCAACCTCAGCCGTTCTGGCCCAGGTGTTGGGCTTGCAACAGCATGCTCTTCAGAACGGCCGAGTGCTGTTGCGGGCCGAAGTGGCTCGTTCACTTGCTCCCGCGGGAGCGCAGCAATACGATTATCTACATAAAGTGTTGGCTGGTCCCCGTCCTGCTTCTCGCGAGCAGCCTCGTGCAGGCAGGATGGCCACCAAGCCAGGAGTTGGAGGCGATACCATGTCTAAGAAGGCGCTGCAGCGTGCCCTTCTGGCCACGGCATGGTGTTGCAGGAAGTGCAAACATCCTGTCAGCGGGCTCCCCTGGTGGAATCATGGGGACGCCGGCAAGTGCAAGATGTGCGGTTTGGCAAAAGGCACGGCGTTTCTGTGTCCTCGTTCAGCTTCAGGTTCACCGTCGGTGCGGGTGGGAAAAGATGGCACTACCACGGGGAAGTTCACGGACTCACCATGGCACAAGTCGGCGATGGCGAAGCTCGAGCAGGAGTTGGCTGAGACGCGTGCCCGCTTGGCCAAGGCCGAAGGCAAGGATAACACGATGGAGGTCTATGAGGCGGAGGATGTGTCGGATGTTGCGGAGACTCAGCGTCGCCGTGGGCGTATCGCGGAGATCGATGACAGCCTCACCCGCCTCAAGGATTCCAAAGAGGTGGCCTTTGTGCAGTTGCGCAAGGACTTGGAGACCGAGCGCTTCCGGCCTCGGTCTGAGCTTGCGGCGTCTCGTCCAGTTGGCACCCGTCTCCGTGATTTGGCGCAGCGTCAACTCAAGCTGGAGCGCCGGCGTAAGGCGCAGTGCGAGGGCCTTGACCATCTCGAGCAGCAGATCGCCGACCTGCACGCCAAGAAGCAGGAGCAGAAGCAGGCCTTGGCGACCACGGAGGCTGAGCTGCACGAGCTCCAGAGCGAGCAGGTCCGTCTGGCTTCGTCGGTTCCTACGCCAGCGGAAGGTGCTGTTGGTGCCACCGCCGTCCCAGGTCTCGGCGTCACTACCGAGCAACTGGGCGCGCTGCTCCAGGAGCTCGGCGACGACGGTCGGGTGCAGACCAAGCTGGACGCAGCGCTTGCAGAGCTTAGAGCGTTGGATGCCGCCAAGAAGGAGAAGGACAGGGTGGCCCGGGAGAGTGGGGCTAAAGCTGCCGAGGACCACGCTGCTGCTCCTGCTGCTCCTGCGGATCCCGCCGCTCCTGCTGCCGCGGCTGCGGCTGCGCACGCTCCTGCTGCTGCGGCTGCGCACGCTCCTGGTGCAGAGCCTCCTGTGGCTGTGCCGCCTGGTGCGCAGCTGGGGGAGAACGATTTCATGTCTGACGATGTCGACGTGGAGCAGCTCAAGAAGTTCATTGCTGGGCTCGGTGCCACCCCTGCGGACAATGAGCAGGAGATCCGAGCGCAGTACAAGCGCCAGCGCGAGCTCATCTTGGCGAGCCTTGCAGGAGAAGCCACGAAGAAGACGCGGCTGTTGTAGCCTCGCGCGCTTCTTGACCAGAGTGGTCGTCTTGGCGTCGGGCTGCACTGTGGCTCGTGCCAGTGGGCCTGCGGGCGAATTGCCACTCTCTGCAGGTCCTAGCGCTGTCTCTTCATGGACTTCCAGTTCCTTGTCCTCGTCCTCCAGTCGCCCCAGCCCTGAGATGGCGCAGACTGCGGGTCGGGCGAAATCCGTCCAGGAGGGAGGCAGAGGAGGTCCATGTGCGCTTCTCTCCCCGGGTACCTTCTGTACTGCGATGCCGTTGGCTGTTGGTACCAAGCCGAGTGCATCCGCTGCGTTGGCCCGCGGTGGTGGTACTGCCGCAATTGGAGGGGAGGGTATCTGTGCATGCTCAAAATGTTACTTAAGACCGGATGTTCCTGCTGTGCTATTCGTCGCTACGCTACACAACGGCAGTGGGGCAGAGAGGCTGCACTCTTCACAGGTGATTCTCTTGGGCATTGCAGTGTAACGTCCAACGAGGCACGGTCGCTGACGCATGCTAGCGTTCTACACGCCAAGCCCGGCGCCCAGCGGATCTGCTACGTGAAGCCTCGCCCTGCTGAGGACGGTGGTGGCTCTTCTTTGAAGGGGCAGCTGATCACGGCGAACATTTCTGATGCCAAGCAGTTGATCCAGTACTTGAGTGTCTGCCAAGCTACGGTGTTAGCCGTGCAGGAGCACAAGACGGACGAAGTTCGTCTGCCTGATGTTCAACAAAGTGCTGCCGACAAAGGCTGGTCTGGAATCTGGGCGCCGGCTGTGGTGACTGACAGAGGTGGCTTCAATGGTGGCCTCGCGGTGCTTACACGAGGCAGGGTCATGGTCACTTCGCCGCCATGCCGCAGTGACCCCGTCCTGGTGCCTGGTAGGGCAATGGCGGCCCGAGTCCACTGGGGCCTCCCAGGCGGGCTCGTCATTATTATAGTGTATTTGGTGGTAGGCGAAGGTCTGTCACCCAGCAACCTGGCCATTCTGCATGAGGTCAATTGCCACGCTGCGGAGCTGAACGCTCCTGGATTTGCTTGGGTCATCTGCGGGGACTTCAACATGGAGTACGAGCAGCTGGGTGACCTATCGTGGCTGCACTCCGTTGGAGGTGTGGTGGCCAGAGCCCAGGACACGACCTGCCGGCAGGCTACCCCTGGCAGCAAGATCGACATGTTCATGATCTCGGAGGCTCTGTTCACCCGGGTGCAGTTGCCATTTGTGATTGAGGACGCTGGCACATTTCCACACGTCCCTGTCGTGTTACCTGTTCGCGGTCATGAACTGCCGCTATGGGTTCGACAGCTTGCAGCGCCTAAATCAGTGCCACGCGGTCCAGTCATTGGCTGCTCGAGATGGCCAGGGGCTTGGGATGAGCCTTTGTACCTTGTCAAGGCTGCGTCCGACACCGCCTCTTTGCAACGGGCGTGGGACTCTGTCCTCGCGGGCCTGGAGGACGAACTTTCGGCCGACACGACAAAGTAGGGGACGCTGCTGAAGCCTACCGTGGGGCGGCTGGGCCAGTCCAGCTAAAGTGGGTCAAGTTTGAACCTCTTGTGCCCAACAAGCTGCCCAGTCATAGTGTAGTTGAGCACGGATGGCCCGTTGCTGCACGCTGGGCGCGACATGTCCGCAGCGCCCGTCAATCGATCAGGCATCAGATCTCCATGTTGGTAGCGGACGTCGGGCTCGATATGGAGTCGCCCGAGGCCGTCTTGAAGTTGGCGAAGCACTTGCTGGACTTCGGGCGCTGGCTGGAGCGAGTCAGCAAATCGACAGCGTTGCTGGCGATCGACCCTTGGGTGGACAACTTCTTCGCCTCTGGCTTCCAGATGCTCTCGGACCCGCACGTCGAGGACAGTGTCGATGCGATCCTTGCTCGAGCTGATGAGGTGCTGGATGCCTATGGCAAGAAGTGCCTGGAGGGCTGGAAGGCATGGGCGGCCAGCTCTTTCGAGAAAGGGGCTGGGCAGGCTCATGGCTGCACCAGAGCGAAAGCAGCCCAGGAGATCTACGACTGGGGCAACCTGCACAACGACCTGGCCCAGCCGCACGTGCTGGCCGACAATTCCATGAGGTTCTGGGACAGTATATGGGGACTGCATGAACAACAGGTCATGGCGCTTCCGGCCGGCGCAACTTCGTGGGCAACGCTCCCTGACATCACGGTCGCCAGTCGCCATGTTGCGTGCTGCAGCCCTTTCTTTTCCATGGCACACAGGAGTTGGCCGATTTCATGTTTCGCCTCGCAGCCTTTGGTATGTGAGTGATGCGGGGCTGTACGTGCTGGGCCAATTGTTCTCAGCATGTGAAAGGCTGCACCAGTGGCCGCAGGAGCGCGTGGTCACCCAGATGGTCAGGCTGCCGAAGGAATCTGGCGGCAGCAGGCTCACTGCCTTGATCCACACGCTGCTGCGAGTGTGGGGCCGTGTGAGAAGGCCTCTTGCAGCTTCTTGGCAAAGCGATCACGCAATGGAGGCCTTTTGGGGCACCGGGGCGGGTCGTTCGTCGGTTGACTGCGCTTTCAGTTTGAACTTGGAGGCAGAGATCGGCCACGAGCTGGACGAGGACGTGGTCAATGCCTTCCTTGACATGATGAAGTGCTACGAGACGGTGCGGCTCGACGTTCTCTTGACGGAGGCTTGCGCGGTGGGCTTCCCGCCCCGCCTGTGTTGGATGGCGGTGCAGACGTATGTACAACCACGTCTCATCAAGGCGTACGGGGGGCTGTCGTATGCGGTGGTCTCGCTGCAAGGCATCTTGGCGGGCTGCTCTATGGCAACCACGCTCCTCATGGTCCTGCTGTACCGCAATATGCAGAGCACGGTTAGCAATTTTATCCGCCGGCCCCCTTGTGGGGCCACCAGGCTGCGAGGCCCGTGATTCTCAGTTTCCTGTACCAGTTGTAGTTTCTAGTTTCCAGTGTTACAGTTCTGCTTCTTGCTGGTTACTGTAACTAGTTGACTTCTTGCTGGTTACTGTGACTAGTTGATTGACCGCGCGAGGAGGGGGGAGGCCCAAACAAGACTTTTAGCACCCCCTGGGCGCGTTGTCTGAATTGCTGGGGGGGCTCGAAATCTACACCCCTCACGCAGATCCGCGGGGTCAGGGTCCAACAACACAAGGAATTTGCCACATTTCTGAAATTCGGTGCCACCCCTCACGCAGATCCGCAGGGTTAGGGTCCAAAAACACATGGGATTTGCCACATTTCTGAAATTCGGCGCCACCCCTCACGCAGATCCGCGGGGTCAGGGTCCAAAAACACATGGGATTTGCCACATTTCTGAAATTCGGTGCCACCCCTCACGCAGCGGGGTCAGGGTCCGCCACATTTCTGGGGTCACGGGTCAGGGTCCAAAAACACATGGGATTTGCCACATTTCTGAAATTCGGTGCCACCCCTCACGCAGATCCGCGGGGTCAGGGTCCAAAAACACAGGGGATTTGCCACATTTCTGAAATTCGGTGCCACCCCTCACGCAGATCCGCGGGGTCAGGGTCCAAAAACACATGTGATTTGCCACATTTCTGAAATTCGGTGCAGATCAGGGTCCATTTGCCACATTTCTGAACGGTGCCACCCCACAGCATCCAAAGGTAACCCAAACTGCGAGAACTCGGCCCTTTAATCGCAAGGTTGGTAACCAAGCCTTTGGTCTTTTCTGTGCAGTTCTTGCGATCAGGGTTTTGTGTTGCGAATACGGCTTCGCAGACGGCTTTCGATACTGCTTCACGACAGCGCCAAGGCCTCATGACTTAGCTCTTCCATGGCCCATTCTCCGAGAGAGGGGGCCGGCGGCAGGGGGCGAAGCCCTTACGGATAAATGTGACTCCTCGCGCGATGATTGATGACATCAGCTTTCAGTGGGTGGGGGAGCGGGCTGTGGGGCTGAGGCGGGACGGGAGGGATCCTGTGCATGAGCTCTACGCTGCTCTCCGTGCCTTTGTAGATCTTGTTAAGCCGTTGGGAGCGCGAGTTCAGTTCCACGAGTGCGGTTTCGTTGCTAGCACTGGTCGTGCTCGTAAGCGGTTTAGTCGTTTTCCTGGCCTTTTGAAACTGGCTTCCAAGAAGGCCATGCGAAATCTTGGGCACGAGCTCCATGGGCCCCAGGTCCTGCGCGCCCAGGAAAAGTCTCGGGTGCGCAAAGTTTGTGAGCGCAAGGCCAAGCTGCTCAATCTCCGTCGTGCGGTGGGGAACCGAGTGGCCGGCCTGTGGCGCACAGGGCTCATGCCCTCGGCTGCGCACGGTGTTGGAGTGTCAGGAATTTCCGACACTGCGCTCCGCACCCTTCGCACTATGGCGGGGGGGCTGGTCGGGGCGAAATCGATGTGCTGCCTTACGTTGTACCTTGCCACACAGGCTAGCTTCAGATATGACCCTGTTTTTGGTGCCACAACTTCGCTTGTGTGCCGTTACGCTGCCTGGATCTGGGAGCAGCGGGTGAGCCCTAGTCGCCTGCGCCGTGCCTGGGACCGCATCAAAGAGCGGCTTTCTAGCCGAGTGACCTGGGCCGGAGCTCGGGGCCCCATCTCCTCGACCTTCCTCACCCTCCTCAGAATTGGTTGGAACATGTTGTCCCCTACTGTGATTGTGGACGACGTAGGCAGGCACGTTGATTTGTTGCGCACCTGCCCTTCGGATGTGAAGCGATTTCTGGAGGAAGGTTTGCAGCGATGGCAGTCTCAAAGAATTCTGGCTTATTTCGAAGACAGTGCCGGCGAAATGTGTTGGCTTCGTGCTATGCGATCGGCGCCGTGGAGCCCTAAGAGCTCTGTGGGCGTCCGCTTGCTGGCCGCCGCAGCGCCTCTTTTCCATCCAGAAGCGGGAGTCGGACAAATGCTTTGCGTGCAAAGCGGCCGTTGGCACGTGCGCCCATCAATGATTCGACTGCCCTGGGATGCTTGAGGAGCCGGAGGGTCAGGAATCTTGTTTTGTGCCCGATGATGTGTTGGAGCTCAGGTCTGAGCTTAAAGCTCGGCATGCTGACGTACATGGCGCGCAGGGCGTCGAGTGCTTTTACCTGTCTTATGGGCTTCCGCCCCTTCCGCCTTTCCCTCCCGATGTCGAGCCGATCCTTGAGATGTTCGGATGGGGGGACTGGCGGGGGATTTGGGGCCGGCGGGTCTTCACGGATGGATCTGGCTTGGCGTCGGGAGTGGTTGGTCTCACTCGTTGCGGGTGGGCTGTCATTGAGATTTCCGACAGCGGCCACATTTTGCGTGCGATTTATAGCCCTCTCCCGGGCAGAGTGCAAATTGTCCCCCGTGCTGAATACTATGCCATGTTGTTAGCGATCACCTTTCCCTAGTCCGTGCTGGCCGGAATTGAGGTGAGCACAATGAACAGGCCTCCTCATCCCATGCTAATGTGTGGCGCCGTGTGCATTGCCTGTACAAGAGTGGTCGCCCCACGTTTGAGTGGACTCCCGCCCATCGGACTCTCGACGAAGTGTTGGGGGATCCAGATGCGAGTTTCCTCAATTGTTGGCAACAGTTGGGCCGACATGTTTGCCAAGTGGGGCGCCGCTAGTCATGCTGTTGGGGATGTCTTGGTTGACGTCCACAAGCAAGAGCTGAAGCACGCGAAGGTCGCCGCTAATGGCTTTGCCTGGATGGTGCAGGCTGTGGCCCAGAAGTCGGCCGCGCTCCTTCCTCGGTCTCTGGAGCCCCACGGCTCAGTGGAGGCCACGCGTATGCTCGAGCCTACCCTGTCTCTCATTTCCCACGAGCTGTGGGTGTGCAAGCGTACTGGTGAGCAGAGGTGCGCGCAGTGTAACCACTTTGCTCGCACGCAGCTGTCGTTGAAGTTATTGCGAGCATCTGCGTGTACACCGAACGCCATCAAGCAAGGAGCGGCCGCCCGTTTTTTCCAGCTCTCACCTGATGTGTATGGGCCCCCGCTTCGGGGATGGACAGACCCCCCTTTAGTAAAACGTGGTTTAGTGAAAACGACCTGAGGCCCAAACCTGGCGGGCGCAAGCCTGGAAAATAACGGCCACGGCGCCATCTCGAGAACCGAAAACGGACAATTCACTAATCGACGTGTCACTGTTGGGGGTTCTGTCCACCCCTGGCTGCTCCTGGCCCCTGCGGCCGAGCAGGCCATCCAAGCCGATGGCTTCGATCCTTCCCCTCTTCCTCCCTCGGTGGGCGACGGGGAGGGGGCGGTGGAACGGGAGGTTGCGGCGTACCGTGCGCTTGGCCACGAGGCCGAGCGGCATGGACGCGTTTGGATATGCCTGGAGTGTGGAGCTTTTATTGTCGATCAGGGTCGGAATCCAAAGTTGTTTAAGACCTGTGTCGGACGATCTCGCGTCCCCTCCACGAGGCCAATGAGGAGGCCCAGGTCTCTAGAGCTCTGCGAGGCCTTCACCCTCGCACGCGAGTTCTGTTGGCTCCTCTCTCTCAGTCCGGGCCGGCTCCGGCTAGAAACGAGTTTTCCCCTGTGGAGGCGGGGGCGGTGGGTGGGGGAGGCGGAGGCGGAGCGAGCGTGTTGCCCTCTGCCTCGGCGTCGTCGTCGTCCGCTGCCCCGCCACCACCGGCGCCGCCGCCTGCTGTGGGGCGCGGCGGTGCTGGCCTTCGTGGCCGTGCTCGAGGCCGCGGACGCGGCACTGGCAGGCGAGGACTGCCCGCCCCCCGCCCCTCCCGTTAGGGGCTGGTTTTCTTGGCCCCCCCAGGCTAAAAGCTTGGGCCGTTTTGGCTTCTGGCCACCTTTTCACTGCTGGCTGGCGATCGTGACTCGGTCGCCTCCTCAGCTGTCCTGTCCTGGCCTCCTCCTCACCCTCCTTCTCCCAGCCCTCCTCCCCTCTTCCAACTCGCCCTCCGCCCTCCGCCCTGAGCCCTCCTCCTCCTCCTCCTCCTCCTGTTAATCGTCCTGCTGCTCCTCCTCCTCGGCCTCCTCGTCCTTCTTCTTTCCCTTCCTCGTCCTGTAACTCCTCCTGCTCCTCCTCCTCCTCCTCCTCCTCCTATTCGCTCTCCTCCTCCTTCTCCTCCTCCTCCTACTCATCCTGCTCCTGCCCCTCTGCCTCCGCACCCTCCTCCTCCTCCTCCTCCTCCTCCTCCTCCTCCTTTTCCTTCAAATCCTCCAAGTCATCTACTTCCGACTCGTCCTCCTCGGGCAACGAAGGATAGCACCCCTGACCATTAAACTCTGCCTACCAGACTCTTGTCACCGCGCGGAATGATGCGCGAATTAACGGGCTGTGGGTGGTTAGTAAGCGCATCGCTCGCGCTGGGTGTTTACAGACAGTGCTGAACGGCATGTTGCCACTCAGCCTGCTGACGACAGGAGAAGCGAAGAACATGGCAACCACGAATACAAATGAATTCGAGAGAGCGCGCCCACAGCGCCGACGCAAAGGGCGGGCCCCCCCTGAGCTACCCCCCCCTTCGACCTCCCTTGCTGGACCCCCCCCCCCTGAATCCCACCCCCCTTTCGCCACTCCGAAGCTACCCCTCACCCCCTCCCCTCCGGTTTCAAAAGGAGAGGGGAACTTAGCAGCCCCCCCCCACCCTCCCTTACGCAAAAGGAAGGGAGGGCTTAGCTACCCTCCCCTCCCCTTGACCCCCCTCTGCCGGAAGCTATCCCCCCCCCCCCTCGGTTCCAAAGGGCAGGGGGAGCTTAGCAGCCCGCCCCCCCCCCCTCTTTTCGGCACCCTGGCTACCCCCCCCCCTCCCCCCCTTACGCAAAGGATGGGGGGTGCTTAGATAGCCCCCCCTTCCATTGACCCCCCTCTGCCGGAAGCTCCCCCCCCTCCCCCCCTTTACTTCCAAGGGGGGGGGGCTTAGCAGCCCCCTCCCCCCTTTCGGTACCCGGCTACCCCCCCTCCCCCCTTACGAAAAGGAAGGAGGGGGCTTAGCTACACCCCCTCCCTTTGACCCTCCTCTGCCGGAAGCTCCCCTCCCTCCCCCCCTTTACTTCCAAATGGAATGGCGGACTTAGCAGCCCCCCCTCCTCCCTTACGGCATCCGGGAAGCCCCAAGGGAAGGCGGAGCATAGCAGCATCCCTCCCTCCCTTGACCTTCCTCTGGCGGAAGCCCCACCCTCCTCAATGTTTGTTCCTCTTCCCCTGCAGGAAACTACCCCCTTCCTTTCCAAAAGGAGGAACGGCGGCTTAGCTACCACCCCCCTCCCTTGAACTCCCCCTGCCGGACGATCCTCACCCGTCGTCGTCGTCGTCGTTGCCGTCGCCGTCGCTCGACGTCTTCGTACGACGCCGTCGTCGTCCTCGTCGTCGTTATCGCCGCCGTCGCCGTCATTGTGGCCGTCTTCGTATGACCTCTTCGTACGTCCTCGCCATCATTGTCGCCTTGATCCTCCCCATGGGCCGACAAAACGAGACATCGAGAAAACAAACCCGTGCCCGAGAAAACGAACAACGAGAAAACGAACCAGGGCCCGAGAAAGCGATAACACGACCCAGGGGCCGAGGCAACGAGAAAACGAGGTAACGAACCAGGGCCCGAGAAAACAAACAAACAGAAGCCGAGAAAAAGAGACAATGAACCAGGGTCCGAGAAAACAAGATAACGACCCAGGGTCCGAGAACACGAGATTTTTTGTTTAAGGCCGATCATACGAGACCACGACTCAAGGGCACAGACAACGCGAAGATCGGTCTTAGAAAACGAGATCACGACCCAGGGGCAGAGAAAACGAGAAAACGAGAAAAGGAATCAGGGCCCGAGTAAACGAGACTACGAACCAGGGGCCGAGAAATTAAGGAAACGAGAAAACAAACCAGCGTCCGAGAAAACGAAGCCACAGCCGAAGGGCCGAGAAAACAAGAAAACGAGAACACTAACCAGGGCCCGAGAAAAACGAGACCACGACCCAAGGGCAGAGAACACGAGAAAACGAACCAGGGCCAGAGAAAACGGGACTACGACCCAGGAGCCGAGAAAACGAAACAACGAGAAAACGAAACGGGATCCGAGAAAACGAGACCACGACCAAGGGGCAGAGAAAACGCGAAAACGATCAAACTAACCAGGGCCCGAAAAAACTGGACCACGAGCCAGGGGCCGAGAAACCAAGAAAACGAGAAAACGAAACAGGGTCCGAGAAAAGAAGACCACGACCCAGAATACGATAAAACAAGGAAACGAGACAACGAATCAGGGTCAGAAAAAAAGAGACCACGACCCAGGGGCCGAGAAACCGAGAAAACAAGACAACGAATAAGGGGCCGAGAAAACGACACAAAAACCCAGGGGCAGCGAAAACAAGAGAACGAACCGGGGCCCGAAAAACCGAGACCACGACCCAGGGGCCGAGACAACGAGAAAACGTGAAAACCAACTAGCGCCCGAGAAAACGAGACCACGACCCAGGGGCCGAGAAAACGAGACAACGAGATAACGAACCAGGGTCAGAGAAAACAAAACCACATTCCAGGGGCCGAGAAATGGAGAGAAACCGAACCAGGGTCCGAGAAAACGAGACTACGAACCAGGGGACGAGGAAACAAAAAACGAACCAGGGTCAGAAAAAACGAGACCACGACCCAGGTGCCGAGAACACGAGAAAACGAATAAGGAACCGAGGAAAAATGGCACCACGACCCAGTGGCCGAGACAACGAGAAAACGAGATCACGAACCAAGGCCAGAGAAAACAACACAATAAAACAAACAACCAGAAAACGAGACAACCAAAAACGAACCGGGGCCCGAGAAACCGAGACCACGACCCAGGGGCCAAGACAATGAGAAAACGAGAAAGCCGACCAGCGCCCGAGAAAACGAGACCACGACCCAAGGGCACAGAAAACGCGAAAACGAACCAGGGTCCGAGAAAACACTACCACGACCCAGGGGCTGAGAAAACGAGACAACGATAAAAGGAATCAGGGCCCGAGAGAACGAGACTACGAACCAGGGGCCAAGAAAACAAGAAAACGAAAAACCGAACCAGGGTCAGAGAAAACGAGACCACAACCCAGGGGCCGAGAAAACAAAAAACGAGAAAACGAACCAAGCCCCCCAAAAAACGAGACCACGACTCAGGGGCCGAAGAAATGAGAAAACGCGAAAACGACCCACGACCCGGAAGCCGAGAAAACGAGAAAACGAGAAGACTAACCAAGGTCCGAGAGAACCACGACCCAAGGGCCGAGATCACCCAAAAAACGCTTTGCTCAAGAAAACGAGACCACGACCCAGGAGCCGAGAAAGAGAAACAAGAACATTAAGCAGGGTCGGAGAAAACGAGACCACCACCCGGGGGCCAAGACAACGAGAAAACGAGAATACGAACCAGGGTCCGAGAAAATAAAACCACGACCCAGACGCCGAGAAAACGAGAAAACGAAGACACGAAACAGGGACCCAGGAGCCGAACACACGAGAAAACAAGAAAACGAACCATGGACCGAGAAAACGAGAAAGCGATAAAGAGGAATCATGAACCGCGAAAACAAAACTACGAACCAGGGGCCGAGAAAACAAGAAAACAAGAAAACGAACGAGGGGTCGACGATATTCCCCACTGCGTTCTCTAGCGCTGCGGTGCGCACCTGTCGTCAGGGATTCCTCCATTTTGCCAGAGCCCCAGAAAGGAGGGGGGCGTAGTTTCGGAAGCCCCCCCACCCTTTGCAAAGGAGGGAGGAGGGGGTAGCTTGAAGCCGACCCCCCCCCTGTGCCCAGACCAAAAAAGAAAGGAGGGGGGGGTAGCTTCCAAATGCGGGAGGGGTTGCCGCGCCCCGTGCGCGCCTCAAGGCCCCCCCAAAAGGGCCGCCGCGCGCTCCCGCAGGTTATGAGCCCGGCGCGATGGCCTTAGATCTGCTTTCGGGATCTAGGTGCGATGGCAATCGACCCCAGGGACATTCCGATTCCAGACTTCGACGACCCAGATCTCGATGACGATTTTCGTCCGGCCGATCGTGATCGTGTCGTTCCCGTTCCACACTTGTTTCACACACTTTTGACACAGACTACTTTCACTGTGACGGACAGTCGCGACGCTGCGCCACGTCCGACTGGAAGCACAGTTCGCGGTGGGTGCCCGGCCACACCACCACCACGACAACAACCTAAACACACTCTGCGTGCCGACGCGGACAGTCGCGATGCTGCGCCACGTCCGACTGGAAGTGTTGAGCACCGGCCACGACAGGGACAGCACTCAGGAACAACACCACACCCACAGGACACCACGCAAGCCTTCCTCATGGCACAAATGGGGGACAGCTTAGCCGAAGTGGCTCGCGAGCTCTCTGCTGCCCGCTCCGGCGGCGACGGTGGCAAGCACCCGTTGCCCGCCTTGCCGGGCGGCGCAAAAGGCCGCGCGTTGCCGAGCGTTGCCGCTTGGCGCGCTTGGACCCAGACAAAGCTGGCTGGGTGGTGTGGGCTGCAGTCGCAGGGGTTCGCGGAGGACGTCCATGCGTCCCTCGGCGGCCCTACTTCGGACGTTTCCTGTGTGCACAGCGAGCCCCGGTTCGCCAAGGCCAACAGAAACCTTGCGTTTGAATTGTGCGCGCACGCCAGCGACGACACAAGCCTCTACTGGACAGGTGTTGCTCGCACGGACGGGGTGCCCATGCTAGCCTCACTCCACGACGCCATAATGGCTTCGGCCACGGCGCACACTGCAACCTTGCACGACAAGTTCGCGTCACCAGTGCCGGTCTCAGACCACAGCAAACTCCAACACGCTCTGAAAGTGTGGCAGGCGGAGCTCTCCGAGCTTCGTGCCGCCGACTCTGAGCCGTCAAAGCACACGGTGCTTCGGTCTCTGCGACAGCTGTTGGGCAAGTTAGACGTCCTGCGAGTCCCCATTGAGATCGTGGACATGTCCTCCCCGGACAACCCGGACGCCATCTTCAAAATGGCGGAGGCCAAAGCAGGGCACTGGGCTGGAGAGGCGACCTCATCGCAACAGGTGAGGGTACCGGCGAACGCAGTGCGCGCCGACAGAAACGACAAAGGGAAGGACAAAAACAAAGACAAACGCAAGAACAACAACGGCAAGGGCAAGGACCAGCAAACTTGGATCCCATGTTCTTTCTATCTCAGCGGGTACTGCCGCTGGGGCAACACCTGCAAGTTCTACCACTCTGGCAACGACGCGAGCAAGTCCTTACCAAAGGATGCGTGCCGCATCTGCCACCAGCCCGGACACTGGGGCAACGAATGCCCGAACAGAGGACTCCCTGGGGTGGGGCCCGGGGCGGGAAAAGGACAACCCGGGGTGGGGCCCGGGCCAAAAGGGGACGCCCAAACCAACTGGAAAGGCTTCGGAAAAGGATGGGGCAACGACGCGCCCACGTCCGCGCCTCCTGGTCTTGAGACCGAGGAGAGCCGGAAGCGCAGCCGGATCGGAGCCGGCGCGCTGTCCGGCGAAGCAGCTGGATCGGAACCGGCGCCAACAACACAACAGTCCGCGGCAAACATGGCAGCTTTCACCAAGATGGCACAGCAGCTGATGAACGAGCAGAAAACCAACTACAAAGCAGTGAAGGATATTCTGGAGCGCGTTTCCGGGAACATGCTCCGAATCTCCACTCCCAACCTCACCCTCGGGGTCAACAGCGTCACCGCGGATTCGCCCCTGGCGATGGCGGCGGATTCGGGTGCCGAAAGACACGTGCTGGCAGGCAAGGATTTCTGGCACGCCAGGAACACCCGCCCTCTCGACGCGCCCCTCATTCTCGAGGCGGCGAACGGCGAGACCGTCGTCACGCACCAGTGCGACGTCGTGTGCGGAGGCGTTCTCCTTCAAGGCGTCCTGATGTGCAAGACCGCAACATCGTCCCTTCTAGCAATCGTCCTCCTGACAGACGACGAATGGCAGTACCGCCAGGCTCGAGCCGGCGCTGTCTTGACGGACCCCGCCGGGACACCTTTCTTTCTACACAGGTCTGGCAACTTGTTCATCCTCGTGGCTACTAGTACTAGACCTACCCCTTCACCATTACCATCTTCGTCACCATCATCATGGGGAAGGGGAGAGGGAGGAGGAAGAGGAGAGACGGGAGTAGATCGCAACGAGGGTTTTGCTGGGTCGGCGTTTCGCAACCAGGGTTCTGCGGAGGAGGATGACAGTCGCGCCGCTGCGCCACGGCCGACTGGATTCCGGGAGCCCGGCGGCGTGGCGGACAGTCGTGCTGCTGAGCCACGGCCGACTGGAAACCCGTCGCCGGCCGCGACTTCGCCAGAGGGTCGCGGCGGGTCGTGGGCACCAAGCACGTTCGAAATGTATGCTGCCAGCGTGCGGGAGGAGCCCGTCCTGGTGGTGAACTCCCCGGAGGCGTTCCAGCAGTACTCTGCACGTGGTGACCCTTCGAAAATGATGTTGTACCTCTCAGAGCGTAAAAGCCCGCCGAGCGAGATGGACCCTGCGTTCCTTATCCATGTTAGGAAAGGCCACGCGGAGCACGACCCGAATTGCGACGTCTGCGTGCAGGCGAGGCTTCGTGCTCGCCCGGCCCGGCGGGTGCACCAGGAGTCTCCTGGAGGAGAGGTTTCTTCAGACCTCTCCGGCCCCCTGCCCGTCAGCCTAAACGGTAACAAGTACACCCTCGTAACTGTAATCCGGCTTTCCAGGCATGGCTTTGCAAACCCGTTGCCAAACAAAGAGTCTCAAACAGTGCGAGACGCGATGATCGATTGCAAGCTCGATCAGCGACGGTTGTGGCGATTCCATTCGGACGGCGGCGGAGAGTTTAAGGGGGAAGTGGACAGGTGGCTCCGGGAATGCGGTCTCGTTCACACCAACACTGGCGGATATAGGTCACAGGCCAACGGGATTGCCGAACGACGCATCCAAGAGTTGTTCGAGATCGTTCGGGCGCTCCTTCTGCAATCGGCCGCGCCCAAAGAACTCTGGGACGAAGCACTCGTGCACGCAAACGCCTTGTTCAACAACACCCCCAGAGCCGTACCAGGACACGACGGTAAGGTAGTTCCTCAAGTACTCGAAACTAGTAGTAGCGAGGACGTAAGCAAATGGCCACCTTGGGGGTTCAAGTGTTTTTACCTGATCCCCAAACCGGTGCGGACGGACAAACTAGACGGTGTTGCTCGACTAGGCGTGTTCGTCGGTTTCGACTCGAAAACGGTCAATGGGGTGAGGATTGCGCCGATTATGTGTTGTGGGGGCGAGTGGGTTGTCGAAAAACCGATCGTCTCGACCACTGTCCGCACTGTCGACGCCGAGTTCCCCCTGAAGACTCGCGGTGGTAAGCTCGACCCCCTCGACGGCGTCTTCGACATCCCGGACTCGGATACACCCCGCTCCTGGAAGGACTCCGCGGCTGCGGAGACCGGCGCGGCGGCGCCGGCGGCGGGTCCACAGGCGGCGGCAGGGGACAGTCGAGGTGTTGCGCCACGCCCGACTGGAACCGCCGCCCCTGACGGCCCCGCAGCACAGGCCACAGCACAACCACGACGTCCCAACAACCGTTTCGCCACGGTTGAGGAGCAGCGCGCCTACTGGCGCGAGCGTAAACGAGAGCAGGTTCGCAAACGCGTCCGGTCCAACCTCCTGGCCACGTCCGTAGAGAGCCATGGTGGCGATGAGTCCGATTGGGACAGCGTCAGTGCGTGTAGCACTCCTTCATCTTTCGCGTCCAATGCGTCCGACAGCGATAACGTCCAGCCGGATTTGTCTCGAGATGAGGTGGCTGTGTTGGCGACTGCGGCTCGCTCGCTCCAGCCATTGCGTTCCGTAGGCGCCACTGCCGTTACGACGGGGCCTGGCGATGATGTTTTCCGCGTTTTCGCGGGTGTCATTACTGCCCAGGACCCCGTCGCCGAGACGTTGTACGTCTAGGCCGTCAGGCGGCGCATGTCACGCAGCTGATGGACACGAAACTGTATCTCCAACGCCCAGATGGCCGCGGAGCTCAGGCGGCGGCCAAGGAGTTCGATCGTATGGCCGAGCACCCCGTGTGGCTTGCGCCACAAGAGCTGTCGTCGATTCCCGAGGGCGCCCGAGTTGTCAAAGGGAAACTCCTGATCTCTGAGAAGAACTGTGCATTCACGAAAGCACCAGGACACAACAAGTTGATGTACCTCGTCGGTAGGTTGTTCGGTACTCCTGTTACCCAGTTTCCCAATGGTTCGGTTAAGGTTGGGATGCAAAGGTTGGCTACACCGGGTGACTCTTCATCAACGTCGTGAGCAGCATTTGGACAACACGTGGAGATGCTCCCGGAGCAGAGGATGGTGGAGCGCACCGCCAGGGCCGTAATGTTGGACAACGCACAGTACTTGGGGCAGCTCGCTGGGAAGTGCGACGCGAACCAGCCACTCCAGGCCGAGCGGCGCGAAGAGCTGTTGGATCTGCAGGGCCAGCAGCTCTGGAAGGCTGACCGCCTTCAGGAGCGCATCCGGGCAGACGCGGCCGGCGCGGCCGCAAGGAGGGAAGGTGACAGTCGCGCTGCTGCGCCACGGCCGACTGGATCCGCCCAGTGGCGCGCCGTCGTGGCCGCGAAGGTGCCGAAGTGGGTCGCAAGCCACAAGGGGCATGAGCGGAATCGTGCCAGGGCAGACCCTCGCCTGGAGCTCGTCCCGGACGCGCCGCAGGACACCGGCCCCGAGCAGCAGGCGCGGGTCGTGCAGGTCGTGATCGACAAGCACCCGCGCGACGACATGTTCACGGCGCTGGTGAACAACCCGCTAACCGGGGCAGATGAGACGCAGTTCGGCATCCAGCGCGAAGCCCGTTTCTGCCATTTGTGGGCGGAGATCGGTCGCAGGGTCCCGGGTGCAATCGCATTGGTGTCGGAGAAGAACGTTCCGCTGCGGACCCTCCGCGGCGACTACCTGGTGAAAGACATCCCAGACCTGGACAACGACCTCTTGGAGATGAACCTCTCCACCCCCGAGACCTGGGAGCTGCCTTACTTGCGGGGCCCCCGCAACCTCACCCGCAAGCCTCCCAACGAGGCACAGAAGGCCCGGATGCGGAGCAACCGGACAGCGAACAAGCGGGTGCTGAAGGGCGCGCTCAAGCACGCCACGCCGAAGAGCAAGGCGGCCCCCAAGAGGTTTCCTGGTGCAACCTCCAAGGCTGCCGGCGCTCCTCCGGCGACCTGGTCTACTGAGCCGGGAACTTCTGAGTGAACGTATCTAGGCAAGGATGTGAAAATCCACGGAGAGAGTAGACAATATTTGGCGCAAGTTAGTTCTGTAGTCTGTAGCTGGCCCCTTTTGTAATCTACCGCACTGTCCTGGCATCATTTGCAAATGTAATCTTTTTAGCCCGGTGCATTTTTTTTCTCTGCGGGTGCACATCAGATTCCCTCTGTCGTCGTCCTCCCCCTCTATCTGTTGTGCCACCCGGCCCAGAGAAGACTTTCAGAACCGAGCCCTTTTGCACGGTCGCCACAGGCCCGCGGCGCGGCAAGGCGGCGTGCGGGAGGGGTTGCCGCGCCCCGTGCGCGGCTCAAGGCCCCCCCAAAAGGGCCGCCGCGCGCTCCCGCACCAAAGCCCCCCCCCCTCTTTGAAAGGGAAGCCCGAGCTCACCTTCTGCTCCGGAAGAGGGAGGGAGGGGGGTAGCTTCGAAGGCCTCCCCCCTTTAGCCAGGGCCCCCCTAGCTTGGAAACCCTTACTGAAGGGAGGGGGGGTAGCTTCGGAAGCTCCCCCCTCCCTTTTGAAAGGGAGAGGTGGTAGAGGTAGCTTGAAGCTGGGGGCCCCCTGTGTCCAAACCAAAAAGGAAGGGAGGACGGGGTAGCTTCCGACCCCCTCCCCCCTTTGAAAGGGAAGCCCGAGCTCACCTTCTGCTTTGGATAAAGGGAGGGAGGGGGGGTAGCATCGAAGGCCCCACCCTCTTTAGCCTGGGCCCCCTTAGCTTAGAAGCCCTTACAGAAGGGAGGGGGGGTAGCTTCGGAAGCCCCCCACCCTTTTGGAAGGAAGGGGGGGGGTAGCTTGAAGCTGGGGGCCCCCCTTTCCGTATTCCCGGCGCTGCGGGCGAGTTCTTTCGAAGAAATGGTGCAGAGCCCGGCAGCAATCAACGAATAAAAATAAGACGCGTGCGTACGCGGGTGCGAAAAGTGTGCGTACGTGCACCCTTAGAAAATTATGGTGGCACGGGTCCTTCCTAAATCTTCTGTATAGCTCCATGTACTAAGTCCCCCTCCTAACTCCTCTGACTGGTTTCCATCACTGACTCGCCCTGCAAGGTCCCTCGACTAACTCCGTTTGTTAAGTCCCCCTGCTAAGCTCCCTTACTATTGTCTGCACCAGCCCCGAATGGGACGCACGCCGATATACTAGTCAAGGCAATTCGGGCGCCCCCCCCCCAACGCAAGAAAGATGACCGAAACAAGGACGGCACAAAGACGAAGAGGATGTTCACGACGAGCAAGAGACCCGCCCGCACAAACCTCCCAATCGGAAAACGGTTGAGTAGGGGCAAGACGGAAAGAAGAACCCGGAGGAGAACATACAACTGAAATGACCACGAATCAGAAGAATAAGAACGAAAATATTGAAATTGGCCGGTCGGGCCTGCCAGCGGGGCCGGCGAGCGCGGTCAGCGGGCGGTCTGCGCCGCGGACCTGGCCCGCGCTGAAATAAGAGAGGACTGGGGGACGAGGGCGGGCGCAGGCCTAAGATTACCCCAGAATGCGTGATGCGAGCCCGTGTTTCTACACATGGAAGCCCATCCCTGAAGTCTGGAGGGGCTGGTAACCCGAAGCCTCAGGCTATCGGGCAACGCTCGTGCGCGGTAGGGCACGACCTGCGGTTGCAGCCCCACGTCCCAGGAGCAGAACGGAGGAGAGGGGATGGAGGACGAGGAGGAGAAAGAGCAGGAGCGACAGACCCAGCACGACTGGGTGGAGCACTGCGGAACGCCAGTCATTCCTATATTCGGGGGGAGCGACAGGGGTTGTGGCCCAACTGGCTCGCCCCGAAAGGTGGCGTCACGGCCTACCCATACTCAGACACAAATCGAATGCGATGCCCAAACGCTACCAGAAGAACTTGCGAGATAACTTCAAATAAAGACTCCACCACGTCCCGCACGCTACCCGATTCTAAGTTCGCACAACCCACACCATCAACACCGCCGACCGCAACCTTAAGCCCGTCGTCCTCCGCTGATCGTCCACGTTGACCCTTGCCTTTTATCGGTGTACCTCTCCCGCATCATCGTCAGAGCTACCTCGTGTTGATCCGACCTCGCCGCCAGACTCCTCACTCTTTCATTGGTCTGCTATGCTCATTGTCTTCTTCCTCCTCCTCATCCTCCTCCTCATCAACAGCATCATCAACATCATCGTCATCGTCACCGTCCTCGTCACAGTCATCGTCATCGCCATCGTCCTCATCCTCATTCTCATCCGCATCCTCATCATCATGACCAGCATCGCCATCATCATAAGCATAAGTGGTATCCTCATCGACATCGTAATCCTGATCATCAGCATCAGCACCAGCAGCAGCCAGCATCAGCATCATCATCGTCATGAGCATCATCATCATCATCATCATCAGCAGCATCATCGACAGCATCATCATCATCGGCATCAACATTCATTTCATCATCATCATCATCATCATCATCATCATCATCATCATCATCATCGCATTCATTACCACCACCACCGTCATCATCAGCATAATCAGCATCATCAGCAGCAGCGGCATCCGCATCATCAGCATCACCATCATCAGCATCACCAGCATCATCATCAGCATCATCAGCATCATCATCATGATCATCCGCATCATTATAATTCTCATGGTCAAGACCATCATCGTCAGCAGCAGCAGCATCATCATCATCATCAGCATCATCGTCATCATCCTCATCATCGTCATCAGTATCGAGCCAACACCTGTGCTGCCCTTATCGAAACAGCCGCTGGCCTCAACGGCTCGTGATCCCATGTCCTGCCCATCACAGCCGTCCCCGTCCTTCCCCTGCATCCGCTCGCGCTTGTTTGTTTCCTCCTGCCTGCCCTTCACCATCACCTTCCACCGTATCTCTCAGCCTAGGACCCTCCGAGAACGCCCTTAGGACAGCAACGAAAAAGGAATATAACATCGTGAATACAACATGGGCACGGGACTGCAACCAAACGCCCTGAACAAAATGCCGAATCGTGGAACATGGGAGCACAACACTGATGCTCAACAAGCCATTGGCATCGGCCGCGCTGCCAGGAGAAGGTCTTGCCTCAAGGGCGGTGCATCATCCATCATGCCTCATGCTATCCCACCCTTCACCTGATATCATGCACGGCACTGCGGGGGTTCAAGATGGGTGCTGCACGAGGAGCACATGGACCTCAAGAAATTCAAAAACCGGAACTTGCGCATCGATGTATCCCGGCCTCTGAATCCCAATGAGTCTGGCGCCACATCATACGACAACTGCCAATTAAACAGAAGGGCGGAATAATGGACACATAATGGGAAGAATCGATACTCTGCACCCGGCACATGCTTCAAATTCACCCGCCAAAAGAGAACCCCGGAAGGACAAATTGTACAATTACGTGGGACCTAACCAGGCGAGTCGATAACAAATCATCAAGTTCTCCACACGAAGAGCCCCTTTGTTGTTGCACGATGATCTGCCAATGGGCTCTCTGACCATCGCGGGCGTGCACATTGATTTTGATGATGCGGATAAAAGGCGAAGCCAGGGTTACGGTCGGACCTGGGACATAATATCACCGTTCTAAAACATGAAACCCTCCGCCCGCACAAACTGAAGAACATTCGAAAGTGTCTCCCCCCAGGATGCATGAGAACCTCCAACGAACACGAAGAACATTGGGGCACCCTCCCCGAACCAACCTCGATCGTACACCTCGGTCCGGCCGCATCAAAGAGCCAGAACATTTCCCGCCGGAGGCTGCAATGAGCAACCAAACCGCCGAGGTCAAATTCACGCAACGTCGCCAATTATCAAAGAGCCAACGAGAGTCAACGATAACCGCGCAATCGTCAGCTAAGGGACCAACGCACAAGAGACAAATCAGCCGACCCTTCGGCGCGCGCGAGACGCCGTCATCGTTTTCGCCGTGTCGCCGTCGTCGTCGCCCGCCCCACGATAAAAAGAAACGAACAGAAAAAAACAAATGTCGTCGTTAAGTCGATTCCCTCCCCTTGTACCCCTTCCTGACGGGAGGAGGGGGCACGGGGCGGGGATATGGAGAGGGAGGGGGGGTAGTGGGGGAAATGGACAAATAACAAACAATTAGAACCAAATCCAACCACTCTAATACTAATTCCAACGACTTTGGTACGAATTCCAACCAACCTCCAAAAGAAGCTCCACGGGCGTCTTAGAGGCGCGGTATTCCAGGTTGCGCTTGGCGCTGGCCAGATGCCGTCTGGCTGGCGGGGAATATGTTCCAACTGCTCGCGGGGTGCGAGGGAGCTTGCTCAATTGTCTTATCATCTGCTTCACCTCTTCATCTTCCTCCTCAAGCGACGACAACGAGGACGGCGAGGACGACGAGAGCAGCGCCCCCCTCCCGAAGCTCCGAAGAACAAGACTCAAGACCAAGGTGGGGGGATCCAGGCTGGGCTCGGGTAATCATCGAGGCAAACCTTTCAATGCACATCGTTTTAGCTTGGCTAAAGACTGAAGACTCCGATCCCCGCCCCCCCCCCGATGGGACCACGGAGGCCCAACTCTTAGCCGGCGGCGACGCGGCGTCCTCGCCGCCGAGGCCGGCGCCGTGCGCCTGGTTGGCGCCTGGGGGGGCGCACAGCCCGACTGGCAGCTCCTCCTCCTCCTCCCCCAATCCCTCCTCCCTCCTCTTCCTCCTCCCTCCTTCCTCCTCCTCCCTCCTACCTCCTTCAAGGCGTCTGGCTCGAGCGGTTTGTCGCCGTATCCGTGCCCACGCCCTGATACAGCCGATTGAAAGCAGGCGCCACGCCTGCCACTCTCTCGGCTTCCGCTCAATCCTCTACCTATCGTAGGAGGCGGCCTCACGGCATAAAGCGCAACGCAAAGAAAGATCCTGAGATCGTGTTCTCTTGCGTCTGGACCACGCTAAAGCAAGAACGGCGACGCGCCGCCCCAGACAGCATCAGACTCGATTGTCGACGGCCCCCAAACGTCAATCGGCTTTTAGAAGGTCACCCTCGCCCACCGATTGATCAGCGCTCGCAACACATGCAATTCCCGCGCGCGCCTGCGCAAATGGGAACGGCTTCTCCTTGGTGGTGCCCTGTTTGCCGCCGCAAGTGTCAAGCGCGCGAGCATACGAGCCCCATTCGCTTCCTCCCTCAGGGGGCACAGGGCCCTGGGACTGCCGCCTCTCACAAATCGCCCCAACTCACCTCGACGCCATAGCAGGGTGGGCGGCTCACTAGAGCATCCTGGCGCCTCCCCGGACGTCCTCAATAACGGGATTGGCAGCCGCTAACGTCCCAATCTTAGGCTGGGCTTCCGTCGGAATCAGAAGAGCCCACTACGCGTAGGAAGAAATCCAACACGCCCAACTGACTCCCAGGCAGGTCGGTCTCCAGCCCTGAGCGCCCAATGGAGATGAGGTGGCATCGGATGTTGCTGCCACCTTTATGGCGGCTCCTAGAGCCGCCTACAGCCGCCCCAAGCACGCCGCAAAGACCGCCACCGCAGGCTCAGGGACAATCCGCTCAGCTCATTGATCTGTCTCCTAGCAGCAAGGCTCCTGCAACGGCTGCTACAGCTCCTCGTCCCTGTCAATCCTCCGCCCTCAACCCTTCCTCGCGACATCTACTTGGGGAGCCACAGGTAAGGGAATCAGCATCGCCCTTCAGGACACTTACAAACATAGATCCCAACGATACCCTCCAAGTAGAATTGCCACCTCTTCCTTTGACTACCCCGCATGAGGCGCAGCAACACTCGGCATGGATTATATATACACCTGACCCAAAGCAGCTCGAAAAGCAACGCCAGGCCCTCAAGCTGGCCCAGGATGCTCGAGTTTTGCACCACCACTCTGGGCTACTCCTGGGTCGCTCTCAGAACCTTCTTTCGGAAATCCAAAAAGAAATGGCGGCGGCGTGCCTTCGAGTTCACAATTCCAGGGATCCACGCGTCAAGGTTCAGGAGCAAGAGGTCAGAAAGACCCCTCTCACGGAGAATATCAGCAAGCTGCAGACATATTTATCCAACACCCTAGCCCAGTCTGACTCTCCGCGCTATACTTGCTTGATCATGTGACGATCTGGAATAGGCCGAAGCTATCCCTGTCTATTTCCGTGCTCAATCACCGACACACCAGGCCGTTCAAGACTTCCCGAGGGGGGCGGAACAAGACGACCTGGCTGGATGCCCAGCGATCCGCCACAGCAGCAGATGTCTCTCATGCTGCTGCTGCACGAGCCCCCGCCCCACCAACGCCCGTCACAGGATCGGACACCCCGATCATCGACAGACCTCACCCCGCAGCACCAGCGCATGGACATCTCTATCAGACGGCACATCAGATTCCACTCACTAGCGAGCGAACTCGTCACCTCAGGGGCTCCGACTTCGACCCAGGCCAACATCGCCGCCATGTATTCCTCAACGGACCCCCCCTATCGGAAAACGCGAAGAATGTTCGCAGGACGAATGCCACACACAAGAATGTAGCCAGCTCCGCTACCAAATCGAGAAGGTTTCTCGGGGCCGGGGGCTCGTCATAAAGTGACGAGGTATTACAGTAGACATGCATAGTTACGTCAATACGATATCGGTCGTGCTGGGTGGTCGTATCCTTTTACTGGCAACTGAGCAATACACGGCCAGGGATGCGACCGTTCCTGCTCTGCTCCCGCTCGCTTTTCCAGCGAAGCAGCTCCCATTTAAAGTGTATACGATGTATGATTGGTGGCGTTAGTGCCCGGCCCCGGACTGTACATGAGTACTTCCTCGGAGAAAAACTCGGGGAGTCGACGTAAGTAGGGCGTAATAGGTGGTGTAGAGCAGGATCAAGAGGGCCGGAACCAGCCTAAGAAAGTTTGAAAAGGGGTTGGGAGGCCCCGCCAACAGCTTCGCCTCAGGCGAAGCCAAGCTCCAGCTCGGTTGTATCGTAGTAGCGATAGTCCCAATGCAAGAGGGCATGCCATGTCAAGTAAAAGGGGATGCCTTTTAGTATCGATAGCGATAGTGTGCCTCGCGGTGAGGCACAGTCAAATCTAGCTGGTCGGCCGCTTTGAGCCAAGGCGGCCGCGGACGCACGCTCGCTTCCACTCCTCACGCCCCCCATCTCGCTTTAGAGTCGGAAGGGGGAGGGAGACGAAGCGTGCGTCCGCCACTCGTGTAGCAGGAACATATCAGCAGCTAACCTATACCAAGGCAGCAAAAGAGACAGGCCCAGAGGAGTTGGACCCGCCAGCAAGTTGCCTCGCAAATGTATGACATACTCATCAAACGGCGTCAGAACTTGATGTCTGGCCGGCCCGATATGGCGTATGTCTCTTCAGGTCAGGTTTGAAGGTCAGTATACCTCCCCTGACTTGTAGGAGCATTTCTCTGTCGATGCTCCCCTTGGTGTGGCCATCCGCAGTCATGTCGCGGGTATCACAACACTGAATGCTGTGTTCCACGCTCCATCATCTGACGCATCCAACTGATGTGTCCTAAAAGGGTACACTGTGCACTCAGCCGGCTTCTTCAAGTTTATGCTTGACAAGGACTTAACAACAGACTCAGCATCGATGGTCAAGGTGACCTTGATGCTCAGGCCACCCAACTCAAGTACGTCTTTCAACTGAGCGGGCGTGAGTGGCCCCGCGTGGAGCTCGTTCAAAGTCACTATCGCGGGAGAACAGTCCTCCAAAGTATGGGCTGCTGCAAGTGTCTCTGCTGGGTAGCTTGAGCGGACTTGCAAGTGGTGAGATTTGCAGTACGCATCAATCAAGTGAACGACAGGCTTGCCAGACAACGTGTTTCCACGTCGTAGCAGGTTGCCCTTCGAACGCCATAGCCTTTGACGTCGCCGCCGGCGTCTCCACTCAGGCGTCGGTAGCCTGAGTCGCTATGTATGTCGACCTCGCCCGTGGGGTTCATCGCCTGGTAGATGATCTTCTTCGGGCAGGCCTGTAGCTTTCTAGTGTTCGCACTCAGTCGTCGCACTTGAATATTGGTCGGTTCTTGGGCGCGTGAGGGAGATGCAACCTAGACCGCCCAGATCTGGGTGATCCATGCGCATGCCAGCGCACCCCTGAGGCTGACGAGCATATCATATATGCCACCATCTTGGTCGTCTGAGCGTCAGCGTCAGCGCCAGTCAATTCAGGGTGCTGTATAGGACGGAGCTGTTTTATGAATTCATCTTGTTCCAACGTGACATTGCCGTCCTCATCCTTGGTGTGCCTCACTGCACAGATCGTATATGTGTGCTTGTAGAGTTTACACTTGCCAAAGTTACCCTCAACGCATTTGACATACTTGACAAGTGCCCTCAGTACCGGTCATGTGAATGTCATCAACATGCTTGGCCGTGAGCAGCTTGCTGCTCGTCTCGAACTTCTCGTCGTAGGACGTAGGTCGGAGGCCAAATCCTCTGGTGGTTCTCCTGAGCTTAAGTGAGAAAGCCCGCGGGGCGCCCTTAGTGCCTATGCCCGGTTTTAAGCACTGCAAACAGTGCGTTGACTCGTCGCAGTTCTCAAACCCTGGAAGAGCACGGAGCGCAGTTGCCGACCCAGGCGGCAAAGTAAAGCGCACCGCGCGTTCCTTTTCACCAATTGCCTCAGTGAGTTCTCGCTCGGCCAATCCCTTTGGGAAGGCCATGTTGATGTCCGGGGAAGCAATGATCCACTGTTTCCTGCATGCTGCCGCGCTGGCAAGTAACCGCTGGCTTGACCTTCTGGCTGTTCCCAAAAATGTTTCTACACCGATGGCTTCTAGGTCCATGAAGCCTCGATGTACCAAACGAAGTCGGATGGTGCGCCCCATATCCCACTTGTTTTTTTGTGAAAAAGCCACTCTTATGCGTATCTCGAAGTCATGATGTTCGACGCTTTGGCGGCCTCCTGCATTTTGAAGCATTTATTGTCGAACCATGTCTTGAGCTCAGTGAAAAGGGCCTTCGATATGTTCTCGGGAGTCGCCTGGATGTCAGCTGCAGCGAGGAGGTCATCTTCCTTGGCGACCAAAGCTCGCTTTGCAGCGGGAGCAGCATATACTCGCACGGCGGTCGCACGGTCGGCGTCCAACAACATGTGTTGCTGCTCGGACAAGACTACCTTTGACATCTCTGTCGTGAAGCAGAGTTCAACGCATGGGCCGCTCCGTCAGAGCCGAGTCCGTAGCTGTCGTCTTCGACCATGGTGCACAAGGGAGCGTAGTACGTTTCCTTGGTATCGGGATCATGAGTGCGCCCCCGCTTCGGCAGGTGCCCCCGCTGTTCCTCGGCTCCAGTGATCAACGCACTCTGATCAGGGACCATTTGTGTGGGTACGGTGCAGAGGTCTTCCAGTGGAGCTGCCTCCAAAAAGTGCTTTTCCTCTCGCAACTCTGCGTGCCATACCTCTATGGCATGTGACTCAAGATCAGCTTCTGATTCCTCGTAGATCGTATACAGCCGCCCGCCATCATGTTCTGGTTCGGCTTCTGAAGCCTCTCTAGCGGCTCCCTCGGGTGTCGGCGCAGCAGCCAAGTCCTCGAACTTTGACACGTCCTGATCGAAGCCTGCCTGAGGTTTGGTGGACTTCAGGCATTGGATGATTCGTGAGTGTGCTGATCCAATCATAGCATGTATATTCAGAGCAACACCTCCTTCTTCATAGTAATGGAAACCTGGATTCACGTCGTTATCGCAATGAGACAGTGTGCAACTGTCAGCATAAATAACCAGGGGTAGCATATGAACTCTTCGCTAATCTAACCGAAACTACATTCTCGATGCGGAAGACGTTTCGGATGAAATATGGTAGGGCCGGGCCAAGTGTACCTTTCGAGATAGGCGGCTGGCCGTTGTCATCTGAAGCGCGCCTTTCTTCGTCGGCACTTCGCCAAATGTCGTCGCAGGTCTCCCCGCTGAAAGGCTAGCTACGGATGTCAACACTGTACGTAGTACAGTGTTGTCGGAGCCGATCTCTCGGGCTATGAGTGCTTCAATGTAGAGCGAGTGTCTTGCATCGCCGTATTGTACTTGAACATCTCGGTTGCCTACTCGGATGATGACCTGACCCCTTTCGGCATCATTCCTCACAACTGGGAGCGGCCGAGTCATCGTTAGTAGTCGTAGGGCGATGGTAGTCAACCAAATCTCCTTCGTCATAATAATGCTGACCTGTAATTGTTGTTTTTGCGCGTAGAGCACGATTGGTCTGAGCTACTGCCGTGGCCTGTGGGACCGCCTAAATGCATACCCTGCGTATAGTCTGTTCACGAGAATGACCAGATGTTTCCGTCAACTGCTCGTGGTCCAGAACAGGGAGGTCCGGGAGCATTGCTGGTTGCCGTCCAGATAGTGCACTGCATGGAAACGCCTCGTCGTAGAAAGTGAACGCGTCGGCAGCAAACAAGGCTTCATGCAGTAGTCTAGTAAACATAAGAATATATCTAACCTATTGAGTTCAGCCTCCACTACGTGAAGTAGATGACGTATGATGCCATTTCTGGCCTCGATCGTCGTAGCGTGCTGTCCGCGCGCGCGTATTCTAAGTTCAGTGCCTTTTGCCTTGAGGACTGCTTTCGCAGTGTCATGATTAAGGGCATCTTCTCCATCCGAGTAAAGTACCTTAGCTGGTCCAAACTGCATCCAGCACGGATGATATGCATCCAGGATAGTAGTCATCGTTTATCTTGTAGTTCTATCCCAGTAGCATATCGTATACAACGATCGGTAAAGTGAAATAGCTTGTGTTCTTGCTTGTAGAGCATCAAGTCCACATGTCACTTCGTCGTTAAATTTGCCAGGTGGTGCACTAGAGGGCATAACTGTGTGTCCAGGTTCGCCCCAAGCTCTGCATTCTCGGCATGTGTCGCAGACGCCCTTGATGAGGTTGGCTCTAACACTGTCCAGACCTATTTTGCTTAATACGAGCCTCTTCTTAAGCTCTTTCGCATGGAACCAGCGAAAATGTAGCTTTCGCATCTCGCGCGTTACCACGCTGGGGTCAAGGCTTCGTAAATTTTGTAGACTGGCTTGTACATCGAACCGTGACCAGTCTGGTAGTCGTGTCGTGCGGCAGGGTTCTCTGCCGGTGGTGGCGGAGGCGCTTCTCCACCTTGCTGGCGACCACGTCTGACTCTAACCTGTGGTAGTCGGAGGTGGCCATCCGAGCTACCGGCTCCACTTGCGGCAGGTTGCCCTGCAGCAGGCTCAGCAGCATGTCTTCCAACAGTGATGTCGTGACTGCTTGCGCCTGCGGTAGATCCAGCTCTCAGGCCAGGTCTAGGTGCTCTCAGTCGCGCAAGTGCTGGTGCTGCTGGCGCCTCGGGTGGAGGTGTTGCTACTCTGGCAGGATCTGGCGGTGCAGGTCCTGCTGCCAGTCCGACGGGAAGCGGCGGGGCCTGTCCATGATTGCCGGGGAGCTTCCAAGGCTTGGCAAACTTGCATTTACCAGGTGTCAGTACATGTCCAGGCTTGTTATTCCCGTAGTTCGTCTTACAACTCGGACACTCACAAATATCGTCACCCTTGTGGTACCATCTGACATGTCTCGGTTTCCGATCATTCGATGGGGAACGCATGCTCACGTTATCCGCGCAGGCAGGACAGCCGAGCCCTCCCGACGGTGGTCTCGTAATCGAGCCGTCAGGTTGTCGGGGAAGACTCGGATCGTCCAAATCGCATCCCCTTGCGTTGGTCGCCAACACGGTAGACGAATATGGGTAACCATGGAAATGGTCACGAGTTGTTTGGAAGAGGTCGTGTGCAATCTGACCAGTTTCCACAAAAAGCTACTGCATATTTGGTGCATACTTTGCAGCCAAAGACAATTCCTTATTGCACACCGACGCATGTGGATGATGGCCATCACATCGCTTCCGTTCAAAAGGAATAAATGATACGCGATGGTTAGCCATGGCCTCAGTCGGTTTTCGCATTCGTACCCCATGGGAACCGCGTGGACCTGTAGTACATTGATCCATATGTACGTTGCAAGTGCCCTTGCTGTTGGCGAACGTAGTCCATGGCGGTATCTGACCCACCCAAGTACCAACTGCTTGTTCTCGTAAATAGAATCGTCGACACTCATGTTGACGTACAGCTACCTTCCCACAGAACTTGATGGGTAGGAAATCCTCTTTATGATGTTCGTGCCAGGTCTCGTAGTTAACCTTAGCGTTGAAGTAGACAGGTAAGCCAGTCGCTCGGGAGCTGGGTTGCACGATGACAACCTTAACGAAGCAGACGTCGAAATAGTGCATAACTGCATCTTGGACCTCCATGTTTCCAAGATCAACGAAAGCACGTCTGTCGAGGTTCCCCCCTGAAGACAAACCTCGGCTGAATCCTCTCTGGGAGATGCCTCCCATTCCCCCGCATAGTTCTAACATATACCTTGCTGTGTCGCCAATTACACAGGGTGGAGGATATGGAGATTACATCCGCATAGGATTCAGCAGGTTGCCCCGCAGGTAGGGTGATGAAGATCTTCTCTTCACCGTTGCTATCCGTGTCGGGGTCCGAAGGTACATCGGTGTAGTACGCGCTACACCCGAGCCTTCTGATGTCGTCTCCACAGTCGTCGCTGCCTTCTTCGACTTGTTTTGGTATATTGCGCGGTTTGATGCCAGCTTCTTTGTCTGCCTTCTGTTTTGTCGTTCGTTTAATTCTGGCATCTGTTGCAGTGCTGTCTGCTGTTCGGTTTCTGGCAAGCTAAGTGTCGGAAATCCTGGAATAGAGGGTAGCACGCTGCTGCGCTCAATCGAAGGGGGAGGAAGACGATCGTCATCGATGATCGCCAATCGCCTTGAGCGCGGTCGTGAGATGCCGTCTCCCAGAAGGGTTGTTTCCGGCTGCTCACAGTATAGTCGAGTACGGATGATAATAATACCATCCGGCAGTGGTGCGTTATACTTGTACCCAGTCGGCTGGCCGTGGATCTTGATGTCCTGGATGATCACGTTGTCGCCCAGGTGCATAGTCACCCGTCTCACAGCATGGTCCCTTTCAGGGCCATTCTTAAGAGATTGAACGTAGTTTCGAACTCCTTTATCAACACGAATATGAATACTCAGAAGTACAGCGCTTGTATGGTTTCTTTGCGTATTATGTAAGTCCATTTGATCGATCAACCTTGCGGTCATGATCACTAGTGTCTTATTCCGCCATTCGGCTTTCTGAGCACCTTGTCCGTACCAATCCAGAATATGCTCAGTAGGATCTGCATGTTCCCCTGCTCTGTTGCATGTGCACCTCCATACATTGGTGGGGATGCGTGTGCACGTAGTAGCCACTTGCAGATGTGATCCTCTGGGCAACTTGTTCGCGCGGTCGTACTTGAGACCGAAATGGCAGAATCGCATGCGCATGACTTGTAAATCAAGATCTTCAATAACATCTCGTATGGGACCTTGTCTCCAGAAATACCCTAGTGGCCCCAAGTACAATGGTCATACGTGGAGCCCGAGCCTTTGACGTCATATTTTGGATACGCTGGCAATGTGGCCCTGCCCGTTTGCCAGGCAGCCTCGCATGCCAGTCGGCAGGTGCTGCAACCAGCTGGCAATCGCCCGGAAGAAGCGCGCCCAAATGCTGTGCACCAGTGGAGGTCATCACCTCTGCATGTGCGATGCGATCGCACATATCCACGGGCTCGGAGTTCAGCGCAAGCTGTCCGTATATGACACAATCCCTCTTTTCCTGCAGCGGCCACACAGCCGGGTCCACTGCTGTCTGCGGCAGCCGCGCAGCCGGGCTCGCCGCGGCCCCAGGCGCGCACGGCCGGTGCCTGGGAAAAGATTGCAGGTTTCCCCGCGTTTGCTGACAGCACCTGCATGGTCGGCCTGTCCTTGCAGGCACGATTGGCCGCGGCGCGCGCCTGCCCCGGTCGCTCGTTTGGCGATGGGGGCGCCCAAATACCAGCGCCGTGCTGCGCTGCAAAACTGCTGCTTGAAGTAAATAAATCAAACTTCTCCACTGTGTCATTTTCTCCCGCAGGTGCCCCTGCATGTGGGTCAGGAGGAGTCCATCTCATTCCCTCCTCGTGGGTGGCCTGATATATCTTCGACTGCAGGTTGCGGAGGGCGAAGTCCTTGCCGGCCGAGGTAGGGGCAGTCCCGAAGGACGCATTTCTGCGATGCCAGGCCCACAAGGTGTTATTCACCAAAGACTGGATCGTGAAAGCGAACGTCTCCTCATTGATGGAAAAGCTGATGCCCTGCGCGTCTTGTGACATCATGCACGCATGGGCATCGCACGCAGCAGGTGCCCCTGCAGTTGGCTCTGGGTCGGAAGCTTCCTTGTCGAGCAACGGGGCTTCTTCGCACTGAGGATTGGCCGTGATAGTAAAGGACATCGACCCCTGATCCTCCGTAGCCGACTCGTATTCATCGGTCTTGAGGGCCAGATGCCCGGAGGGCGTCTTCATCAAAGCAAGTGCCCTGGCACCCTTTCCGAGTAAAGCCCTGTGCATCTCCACCCCAGGGGTGATCATATTCTCGCGCCCCTGCTCGAGGATCAGGATGGCCCTCATGTTGGACATGCTCCTCAGACCCAGAATAGCAGGGAGGTTCTCTCCAGAGCCCTCAGCCACATTTGCTGAGTGCGCATCGAGTCTCGGCGCGGCAGGTTGCCCCGCATAATCTCCCCTTTCTTTGCGCGCGATTTTGCAGCGCAGGGATTTATCGCAAATCGCGGCGCCGTGTCCCACCCCCGACACATACAATCTTTTCGTGAGATTCAACCTTTTAATGACGTGTCCGTGGGAACGTGATGCCTGCTCGAAATTATGTGCTGTCTTTAATCCAGTGGTAGTAATATTACTGCCAATATCCAATGGAATAATCATTATACCGTTGATCATAGTCCCACTGTTGGCTGCCAGAGCTAGCCCATGGCGTTCGCCGAATAGTCCAGGAACGTCATATACTATCGTACCATGTACGCCTTTACGGCGGCTTTGTTCCAACACCCAATTGTTTCTTGACAAAGATGTAGACACATTCATATACCCACGCGCTTCTTCTTCCGTAATAGGGTTCTTTTCAAAGGTCCAAGCTGCGGGGTAGTCGTCATGCGTATATGGGTGTGACGCGGAGGCACGTGGGCAGATTCATGAACGCATCTTCCTCCGCGCGCGTGCTCAACTGGCCGTCGGTATTTACCATAAGTACCGTATGCAGCATGTCACGTTCAGAGATCTCACTGTTACCACTGCGCATGCTTACTGGGCCCTCAGTTCTGCGCTGGCTGCGCGAAAGAAAGTCTCGCCTATATGGCAAGTGCGCGTATGAAGACTGAAGCGATTGGGCGCTCCTGTCAGTAGCCCTTTCCATGCGCCTCAGCTATGTATCATTCACTGGTACCGAATGTGGAGCCGATCGGGCAGGTATCCCTGCGTTGCTGTCGGTCTCTGCTACCGGTGGAATAGATGCGTCAGTAGCGGGCGCCCCTGCAAGTGTTGCTTCTTCCGTTACCAATCCCCCGTTGGCCGATGATGCAAGCATCCCCGCGGGAGTCGCCATCGATATCTCCGCGGTGCTGGTCAGCATGGCTATAAAGCGGTTGAGCTCTTCACGGAGGTCGCTGAGCTCCTTCGCCCTCTGGAAAATATCTTCATGACGGTCACGTGCTTCGTGATCTCCCGCAAGGGCGTAGTGGAACTCGGCATTAACGAGGCCAGTGCCCCTGAATATGGCTCAGGGGGCCTCACGCGCGGAACCTCCCATGTTACCAGCCACCTGTCTATCCACGTGGGCGTGTACCACGCGATCCCAACATTGTGCGTGGAATTTGGCCACACTGGAGACGCCAGATCTTGTCGCTATTCATGAACAGGCCCAAGCATATGGCACACAGACTGAAACCGCCGTCACTAATGATAGGCGGTGTTGCCGCTGGCCTGATGCGCATCTGACGCTCCAGGGTGGATTCACCAGCTTCGATTCGAATAAGTGAGAAAGTCGGCGGCTGCATCGATGCCGCCGTGGCTGGACTGCTAACAGGTGCCCCTGCTGCGTTGTGGTTAGCAGGTTGCCCCGCGCGGCTCAGCATTCTGTTGGCCTGGCGATATTGATGTCGGCGCTGCCGCGTGGCCTGCATGGCCAAGTTGGCTTGCTGCGCCTCGTGTATGGCCAGGATATCGGGGCGCATCTCTCCCATGGTCGGTGGCAGCACCAGGCCTGGAGCCTGCTGCTGCAAATCTTGATCCATGGAGGGTGCCATATAACCATAGTGAGGTATCTGTCCTGGCACACTGGATGCATATCCTGAGCCGCGTGTCAACTGAGACTGATCGAAACCTTCAGCCGTCGCCCGATCATATGGTTTCAGGCAGTGTTCCCACCCGAGCAAATCCACTCACCTGCGCATGAGAATCAGGAAAGAGTGGGTGATCCATTGGCGCTGCCGTTGGACGATCAGCAGCCGTTGGATCGTAAGCCGGGTGGCTACCAAACCGATTGGGATTGTCCGGAGAAGGATTTGGATCCGGAACATACTCCCACGGCGGCGTCCAGTTGGCACTAAGGAGGTCTATGCCATCCCTCCGCATGCTCTGGGCGGCCTCGCGCATCTGCCGGCAAATCCATTCCTGCTGACCAACTAAACTTCTCTGTATGGCGTATTGGTCTGGAATAGCAGGTTGCCCCGCAGTTGGACGTGGCGATGCGAACGGCGATGTTGCCTGTAGAGCTTGGTAGAGCTGCGGATCCATGCGGATACTTTGGAGCCTCGCCTGCAGGCTGTTGGTGCTCCCAGCACTCCGTGGGGTGCCACATGGTGTGGTAGCTCTGCTCATAGGAGCGAACGAAGCAGGCTGCCCTGCAGGCACTGGCAGCTGTTGACCCTGGGCACGCCGCGGATCGTTAGCGTATAATGTCTCAGTAGGCGTAATACCACTTGGCGTAACAACCGTCACATCAGCTCTCCGAGCCTGCATCCATGATCCATCAGATCCCCCTGCAGGTGCCCCTGTTTGGCATGCGTTCATCATGAACACCTGTGAAAATACAATCGGAAGCGGATCGGGGCACTTCAAGTTGTAGGGGGCATCTGGAATAAACCAAACTTTCAACGACGATGCGTCATTACGAACCTCGCACATCTCATCCACCCGAGTACTCGTGTACTGCTGGTTGTCGCCCTTCAAATAAGGGGTTTATCCACACCTGTCCTACACGATTGCGATGGCAAGTGTGACTTGGCAAGGTCCCGATGAACTAGGCGATGTGAGTCGGAGGGATCCTGCCATTACGGCCTGCTGTCATGACAATGTCGCTCGCCGAACGCCACGCTGGAATATTGTCGCGAATCAGGTTCTTCAGACTGGCCATGATCAGGGCCTCAGAATCCATGCGTAAACCAGATTGGATGCTATTGTCACCAGGAAGGTATGGGCATCCATGTACAAACTGCCTGCCCCTCTTCTTACTGGTGTCGTCGGCGCGACAAGATAGACCTATAATGATAATACTCGGCACATTCTCCCATTGAGTTCCATGAGTGAAATACCGAGGCGCCCCAGTTGCTGATAAGCCAGTGATCCTCATCTATAAAGATTCTGGGCACCTGATGCCGAGGCTGCTATGCCCGTTGGACGGGCGGATGAAGTAGGTGTCGTAAGTCGTATCAGAATACCTCATCTTCTGAATATGCAGCCTGTTCCTTTTCACTCCAGACTCATCTAGCATGCCGATGAGCTCCAGGACAGCATAGGCATGATACGCCCAATGACGACGTTTATGCAATCGACGTACCGTGTCGAGATGCTTATGGCGGTAATTGTCTCGTCATTCTGCGGGCCATGCGTTGAGTAGCTGCGATAAGTCTGACCACCCGTCGAACACGACATGGGATGTAACTTCGCGAACGAATATGTCTGACAAGCGACCATCATGAAATGGTTTGTGACGGAGGGCTGTTGTCAGCCACTCAGACACCTCACGTTGTTCTCTGCACTGGGGCCTCGGCCAGCGAAACTGTCCGCGGCGAGGGCGCTCTTCAAACATTCCTGTCCTGAATCCAACGTGAGGGCAGGGCGTTCCCGCAGGATGTTGCGCGCTGATTGGCGCGCGCGTGCACCTTCGTCAGAATGGACAGCAGCGCCCATGATGTTGAATTGCGTAACAATGTAGCGACCAGGTCCATCATTTCGCAAATAATGTGATGGATTGACCTTCGTGCGGTTGCCTGCGCGCATCCTGTCCCAGGAGTCCTTGCATTCCGGAGGTACCTCCAGCGCAAGCGCAGGTTACCCCGCTGGACTGTCAGCAGGTTGCCCCGCAGAGCTCTGCGCAGGTTGCCCCGCAGAACGCGGGGAAGCCTTTGACGCTGGCGCTGCAAGCGTTGCTGCGCCCGCAGCCGATGCAGTCGCACCAGCGGAACCTCTGGGCGCCCTTGGAGTTCCTTGCGGGGTACTGATGTCGAAGTCATGGTGTTTCTTCTCCTTGGTGTTGTAGGACTCGATCTCATTGTCCCTGGGCGCTGCTCCTGGTACCTTCGGTGTAGTAGCAAGGAGCTTCTCAGTATGCCTCGTGGAAGATGCATCCCTTGTTCCTGCCTCCAGCGCAGGCGCCCATCCTGACCTGTGCGTCCGGCCGGGTGCAGGGCCGCGACGTGGAACAGGATCCTTTGGGATAGGCTTACTGGCGCGCTGGAATCTGGCTGCTGCAGCGGCCGCTGCTGGCCTTCTTGGTCGTTGTCGATCAGCGCGTTGCTCGGCAGGTTGCCCCGCATATCTCTTGATGCCCCCAGGATTAGGATCATCGTCTGGGCCATTACGCTTCTTCTTCTGCTTCTTGAGCTCAGGATGATCAGGGACGAGAGATGGGCTCATTGAGCCAGAATCAGAATCGGAAGACGAGGGAAGTTCGATCGTTTCTGGCTTCGGTTCGGGCGCTGCCTCTGCCGTGGCCCCTGCCAGTGCCCCAGAAGAGAACCGACGATGATGTTTTTGGGGCCCCGGTCAGGATTCAGACCTTCGCCTCCTGGAGCCTGAGGGCCATGTTCCCATTGGGAACTGCGCGTTGATATCCTTCGTGCTTCCCGCCAAGTAAGCACTTATCTGCGCTGCGTCGTTCGGCTATCCAAGTCGCGATCCAGCCCGCGCCTTCGCCGCGGTCAGCGACGCGCCTGCCCGGAGAGAGCTCCATGTCTCCAGTGACAACGCGATTGGGGTCGATCGGGGTATCAGCATGCCACGCAGCGTCCGCGATGCCCGAATCACTCGCTTCACCGTCGCCAAGGGCGGCTTCCGCAGGATCAACTTCTTCAGCCATTTCTTCATCTTCAGCTTCATAGACGTCTGGTTGGCTCTCTTCTCCTGATTTGTACTCCGCAGGTTTCCCGGCGCGCCAATCACAATTGAACTGCAACAGATAATGAGTTGGTGTGAAGCTCTTCTAAATAGCCTTTGTTTGTTCAATTTCTGTAGCTGTAGCAAGGAGGTAATTCTCTTCCGTCAGCCGCTTATCGTATGGCACCCTGTTAGGATCAGTGCAGTTGCCCCGACCATCTCCACGTGACCAAACCCACGGTGTTCTTCTTGGGGGAGTATGCGCTCTTGGCGTCTTCCCTGGCGGGCCACTTGAAGCCCCCGCCTCAGGAGGATGGGGGCGCTGAACACCGCTCGAACGAGCGCCGTAGGAGCGGGCTCGCGCCCGATCCGGCGAAAAACTAGGAGCTCGACCGCGGCGTGCCATGTGGTCATCCTGTTCATCTACGTCGTCCATTGGCGAACGACTTGGATCGTCGTGATATTCCTTTTTCCTTATGAAGGGCACGCGGCTTGGCGATTGCCTCGGACTGCTAGCGGACCGATCTGACGCAACAGATGCGCACTGCAATTCTTCATTCTGTCCAAGCTCATATTGAATACGTTCAGATAGGGCGCCAGCGTCACGCGGGCTTCCCCGCCATGCGTCATCGCCGATCGATTCCACGTTTGTCGGATGTCCAATCGCCCGAGGGTGAAGCGCGGCATGAACTTCTTCATCCGCTGCAGGAATGGTAGAATCAGAGTCCGCGGGCGCCCCCGCCATAGCAGAGTCACCTTCGACGGGCATGTGGAAGTTCTCGACAAACTCAGTATGCAGGTTGCCCCGCGATGGGTGCACCCAGCCACTCTGGGCAGTTAATATCGCTGTGGCTGGCGAACACCTCTTCGGACAGCTCGTCGGCGAAATTCTCGAGGTTCATGCTGGCGCACAAATACCTGACAGCCATGAAATGAATGACTGTGGCTGAGCCGTCAACAGGGTCGGCCAAAAGCGACTCCCAGTCGGCGTGCTGTATGTCGGAGTCCGTTTGAGCTAAATGGATTAAAGGACCCCTGCCCCTTCCATCGCCTTGGGGGCATTTGCGTCGGAAATGTCGCGTGCTGTGGCATATGCCGCACTCCACAATTTTACAGCTGGCATCATTTAGATTCCCTCGTCGTCCTTCACCTTTACCTGACGCATGCCTACGGTTCCTGCCAGCACCTAAAATATTTCTTCATGCTGGGGCCCAGTGAGAGATGCTAGGAATGCTAGTATGCCTCTACCGTGTAGTCGCCGACGCTTACCATTGCCGTTACTTCGACCCTTGCCCTTTTTCCTGTGAGCGTCCGCCGTGCCATGCGTCTTACCCTGACTGGTTTCTTCATGGATCTCCGCCAACGCCGCTTGTGTTTTTGATAGCCCCCAAAATAACCACTGAGCTCGCTGCTCTTCAATAAGGTATGTAGGCATATCAGAATAGTCCCACTCGGTAGTTTCATCATCAGAAGACGCATCGGCATCGGTACCTGAGTCGAGGTCGGACTCGGCGGTCTGCCCCGCATAGCCCATCAGGATAATAGCTTGTGCAAGGGAGACCTCGTCGGGTGGTCCCCTAGATCTGGCCCGGGGGTCTTGAGACCCCGAGGCCGTGCCGCCATTCTGGGCCAACATTGGAAAGGTCTCAGACGGCGGCATATCATCGTTCCAGGCGTTGTTAGCAGGTTGCCCTGCGTTGGCCTCTGTATGGAAGGTCTCGGTTCGGTGACAGTGACTTAAAATTCCACCGATATTGCCAGGGGTTTTCTCAGCTATGTGAGCGTATGACCTCATACGTTCGAGGAGAGCATTAAATTGTGTTTGGTCCCTCGGCATATGGTGGTTCAGAGGCTGCAGGAGCTGCTGTGTCCGCGACGTCCCCACTCCCAGACCTCTGAATAATATTACTGCTAATATCTGGAAATTGCGGGTGTTGAAATCGGCGGCTTCTGCTTCGTAGCGGGCTATCTCGAACCGTGCTAACGGCTGGTCGGTTCTTTCTCCCGCATGGACACGAAAGTCAATGAGCGCCGTGCCAGAGTTGAGTTGGCGTTCCTCTTCTGGGTTCTCGAACTTCGTACTTAAGAAGAACATAATGTTGGTGACGCCGTCGGTGTGGCGACCACCTATATTGACACCGAAATCGACGACTGCTGGGGAAACTCTCATGGCTATGGTCCGTGCGAGCCCTCCGAAACCGCGCTGGAGTGCGGCGGCCTGTTGGGAGGGCGTCATGTTGCCTGTGGTCACGTTGATCCAGGCGTGTACATCGCGGACAAACTCGCGAAATGGTACCTGGCCGGAAGGATCCCAATGGGGGCCGGTCGTCCTAGTGTCGTCTCCGCACCGCATATGTCCCACCGCACATCCAAGAGCGACCCATATGAGCCCAAATATAGAAATCCCAATCCAATGGCCTTGTAGGTCGTAGTCGGGTGTAGTCGGGGGGGACTCGTGTTTTGTCGTCGTAAGTCTGCGAGGGGTCGGAGGTGGCAATATATCGTAGCGCATGTTTCCATGCATTACATCATCGAAGAAAAAAAACAAGTGGAGTCGGTGGGTGGACTTCAGGACGTGTAATAGCGCAGGGATGTAGAATATGAGTAGGATACCTCCGCTGGAGCAGAGGTGTCGCTGCAAGTTTCCTTGAGGTACTGCGTATCTATGTACACTCCTCCGCACAATGCCACTGCACCCTGATGTTCCACCGGAACTGTAGTCCACGAGATAGTGCCGTGGATGGTGAGGAGTAGAGATAGAGCTCACCACCATAGGCCAATCCGCTACCAAGTTTGAAGGGGGCTGGGAGGCCCCGCTAACAGCTTCGCCTCAGGCGAAGCCAAGCTCCAGCTCGGCTGTATCGTAGTAGCGATAGTCCCAATGCAAGAGGGGATGCCATATCAAGTAAAAGGGGATGCCTTTTAGTATCGATAACGATAGTGTGCCTCGCGTTGAGGTACAGTCAAATCTAGGCGGCCGGCCGCTTTGAGCTAAGGCGGCCGCGGGCGCACGCTCGCTTCCACTCCTTACGTCCCCCAGCTCGCTTTAGAGTAGGAAAGCCAGCTCCGCTCCAAGGTCGGGAAAATCCTTGCCGTCGGTCGAGCATCACGCAAGAGGTACAAAGTGCATGATGTTGCAGGAAGGATGGAGTATGATGCTCCCCCTCTATGGTTTACGGTGCGCGCATGCCCTGGGCAGGCGAGCCGAAACGGCAGCGGACAGAGAATGCTCTGCAACCACCAATAAGGTTCCCTTGGCGTGAGCCTTCCCAAGAGGGCCACGAGAGGCCAAGATCATTGGTGCCCCTTCGGTTGGTCGGTATGTTTTGCGTTCTCGACGCTCTCGATGTTTCGAGCTTCCGAAGCTCCAAGACGTCCCAAGAGGCCCCCAAGAACGCCCCATGGCGGCCCCAAAAGCCCCCAAGAGGGCCCCAAGATGGCCCAAAGAGGGCTCCAGCACGGCCCAAGGCGCGCCCAAGACAGCCCAAGAGAGAGAGCCCCAAGAAGGCCCCTAACAGGGATGAAATGTTAGGTGCCCGAACCTCCAATTCCAGCCTTCCGTCCCAAGATGCCCCCAGGAGGCCCCAGGAGGCCCCGAAGAGGCTCCATGAGCCCGCGGACGGCCTCCCAAAGCGCCCCAGGAGGCCCCAAATCGGCCTCCAAGAGGCCCCAAACCTGCCTCCACGAGTCCCAAAGAAACCTCCCATGACATCCCTACGAGCGCCCTAGAAGACTACGACCCACAACCCAGGCACGGTGGCAGGACGGGGCGAAGGCCAGTCGAGAATTCCTTGATTGCAGGACCAATCGAAAAAGACCCTGACCAGCACCCAGGCTGCATGATGCCTCACCAGGGGAAGGGATCTTCAGCCGAGCTCGCAAAGGCATGCCCTGCCCTCCAGTCCTGCCCTCCCGCCCCTTCTCTCCCTCTAGGCTCACTGCCTCCCTCCCCTCCCCTCCCCTCCTCTCTCAACCTCCACCCTGCCTGTTCTACTTCCCCCAGCCCGCCCTGACTGTCAGCCGCCCGGCCGCTCCTGGATCCCCCCTGCTGTCCCTCGTGTATCTCTCCGTCCATCCTGGATCGCATCTGCCCCCGTTGCCTCATGGAACCCCCGTGGATGTTTCCCCCAGCCTGGGTCTTCCCCCCTCTCCTGGATCACCCCTCCCTCCTGGATTCATCTCTCCCTACCGAGTCCTTCCCTGAAGACCGCCTCGAATTTGACTGGAGCACGCACGTGGGGTCGGAGGATCGCAACGCATCGGCGACGCTGCGGCGATGCGACGTCGGGACTCAGAAAATCGTTGTCCGGATCGCTCCGCATCGTCGACGCATCGGCGATGACGCGCGATCCTCCGACCCGGCCTGCTCGGACCCAAGGTCATCCCTCCACCCTGGCTGGCGAAACCCGCCGCGGCCCCGGGCCCGCACCTGGCTCCCGCGAAGAGCGCGAGGGCAGCGCAGGGTCCCCCTCCGAGGCGACGCCGGGGGAGGCCTCGGTGCGGGATTGTCATCCTCACCTCCTCCTGCTGCTCCTGCTGCTCCGCCTCCACCTCCTCCTCCTCCTCCTCCTTCTCCTCCTCCTCCGCATCATCACCGTCATCATCATAATTATCATAATAATAATCAGCATCATCATGATCGTCATCAGCATCACAATACTCAACATTGTCATCATCATCAACATCATCGTCATAATGATCAGTATCAGCATCATCATCGGCATCAGCATCAGCACCGTCATCATAATCACCTTTTTCACCATCCTCTTCATCACGATCATCAGCACCACCACCACCATCATCACCACAACCACTGCCATCATCATCATCAGCATCATCATCAAAAGCAGCAGCATCAGCACCATCATCATCATCATCATCATCACCATCATCAGAACCATCATCATCGCCATCATGATCATCATCACCGCCAAGACCATCATTATCAACATCATCGTCGTCGCCATCATCATCATCATCATCATCATCATCATCATCATCATCATCAGTATCATCATCAACATCATCATCATCATCACAACCATCACCACCACCATCAACATCATCATGGACTTCGTCAGCATCATCAGCATCCTCACCATCACCATCACCATCATCCGCATCATCATCATCAACATCGTCATCTTTTCCATCATCAGCATCATCGACATCATGCTCATCATCAGCATCAACAGCATCACAATCACCACAATCATCATCATCATCATCATTAACATCATCATCATCATCATTACCACCACCATCATCATCGGCATCATCATCCTACTCACCACCATCAGTGCCCTCCAGGGCTGAACGTAAACGGTGTTTTTTGCTTTCGTATTATTATCGTTGTCCCTCGTTTTGTCGTCAATCCGCCTTTACCGCAAAACGAACTCGAAACGAAAAAGGCCCACGAAAACCGTTTAGGTCCACGCCTGGTACCCTCAACATCATCACCACCACCATCATCATCATCAGCATCAGCATCACCATCATCATAATCATCATCAGCATCAGCATCATCGCGAGCATCATCATCATCATCATTATCATCATCGCGATCATCATCATAATCATAGTCATTGGCATCATCGTCATCGTCGTTGCTACCGATATTATCATCATCATTATCACCACCATCAAAACACCATCATTAGTCTCATCATCCTCCAATTCATCGCCCATCGCCTTCTCATCCTCCACCCCATGATACTCCTCGGCCGTCTCATCATAAGAATCGTCGTCATCAATATCACCACCACCACAGTCACTACCAACAACAACAACACCAGCAACAGCGCCAACAAAAACATGAACATCATCATCATCATCGCCGTCGCCGCCAACATCACCAGAATCAACATCCCCATCACCGTCATCGCATCCGCATCGTCATCATCAGCTGAAGCAACACCCGCATCGGCATCGACATTAACATCATAAACAACACCATCACCATTACCATCATAATCGCCATCATCAACAACATCAAGCTCATCGCCGTCACCATCGTCGTTGCCATCGTCGTCGCCTTTGTCACCGACATCATCACCGTCATCGTCACCAGCACCAACAGCATCACCAACATCATCATCGTCATCATCACCGCCACCATCACCCCGTCATCATCATCATCATCCTCATCCTCATCATCATCATCATCAGCAGGAGCAGCATCACCACCGTCGTCATCATCATCCACACCAGCGATGTTTGCCTTGTATCCGTCGTCGTTGTCAGTGTCGTCGTCGTCTTCTTGGTGCGTGCTACTCTGCTCGGGACATGCTTCCCTTATGCAGTGACCACCACCACCATCACAATCATCCTCTCCACCACCACCACTATCCCTAACATCACCCATTGACAACATCATCAGCATCATCATCAGCATCATCATCATTATCAGCATCATCATCCTCATCGTCATCAACATCATCCCCACCACCACCACCATCATCATCAGCATCATCAGCATCATCATCAGCAGCATCATCACCATCATCAAGTTCGTCGTCCGTATCATCATCAGCATCACCACTATCACCACTATCAGCAGCATCAACATCATCAACATCATCATCACCGCGACTATCACCACCATCCTTGCAACTCGACAATATGTACTTTTCCTAAGCCCGATGGCTATCTTCCCGTGGTCGGAACGGAGCTCCAACTACCTATCCGACTTTACCTGATAGCCTACACGCCCACTTCAATCCTCGGGCAGAGGGCCCCGCCCCAGTATTCCCCCATTGGTCTTCCCAACAGCTGGGGGAACACGCAATCCACCAGCGCGCCCTCGCGTTAGCTCGACACTTCATGGCACAGGCGCCTCCAAAAGTGAGTCACTGTGTGCGTCTCCGACAACACAGCGAGCACGGGTTCAGGGCCCTGCAAAGAAACCGTTGAGAAGAGGACGACCCTTGTGACCCAGTCCGGGTGCCGCGCCTCGTCCTCCAATGGCTCCACGAAAGGAGCTGGCAGAAGGCACGGGCGGTGGAGAAGGACTGCCCGAGAGTCCCTCAAGGACTCGACATATCCTCAACCGGCGACTGCCACGAGCCTCCTGACGGCCCTCCTGGCCAGCATGCTTCTCGCACTCGCGCGCAGCCGCTGCGACATGGTACCCTAAGACGCCCTACAAGCCAGTGTGGCCGTGCATTGTGAGGAGAGGCGCGCAGCGCATCGGGAAGGCGACAGAAAATTTGCCCGACCCGCATCGCAAGTAACCTACTCTGCACGCACCAAACAAGGCATGGGCGGGCCAGCGAGGGCCTCTCGACGACATAGTCTGGCGTGCTCAGGGATGCCAGATCTGATTGCCTACACCATCTTGCAAACTCGGCTTTCTAGTCGATTTAGGACTGGCCACAGCTCAGCCGTAGCAGTTGCTGGAGGTCTTGCCTCATAAACCGGCGGAGCCCCACCGCGGAGAAATGAACAGATCCACTCCTCCTCTTCCGAGTCCTATGCTTCCCCCGCACCTTCCCCCATCACCCCCATCCTCATCTGTCCCATCCTTCTCCCCATGCGAGCACGCTCACACTTCTTAGCTAGACTCAGGCTGGAGAGCCGAAACTGTGCACGGCGAGCGGTCCACTGCATGGACCTGCCCCTACGCCTTCGGCCAGTGGCGAGAGAGAGAGAGGAGGGGGAGAGGGAGGGGGAAAGGAGATGAAGAGGGGAGGGCAAGGAAGAGAGAGAGGGAGATATGACTCGAGGAGGAAGAAAGTGGGAGGGCGAAAGGGCGAGAGAGCGAAAGGAAGGCGGGGAGGGGGAAGAGGGAGCCCGCGCCAGAGCCCAGGGTCAGAGACCCTGCGGGGGCCAGCGCGGCGGGCGAGCTGGCCTCTTCCAGCGGGTCGCGGACCCACTCGAAGGGCCTCTTGGTCCCCTGCTGCGGGAAGATGGGGAAAGGAGGAGGAGGAGGGCGGAAGAGGAGAGGGCGGAAGAGGAGAGGGCGGAGGAGGAGGAGGAGGAGGAGGAGGGACACGAGAGGGGGGAGGAGGACAAAGCTTGAGAACAAGGAGGTAGCAGGAGGAAGAGGGAGCCTGAGGAAGAGGAGGAGGAGAAGGACGGGGGAAGCAGGAGAAAAACAGGAGGAAGAGGAAGGGGGAGGCGCTGATGATGGTGATGATGATGAGGAGGAGGAGGAGGCAATAGGAGGAGAGAAGCAGGAACAAACGGAACCGAAGAAGGGAAGAAGTGAAAGAATGTGATCCGTGGGAGAGGTGGGGGAAGGCGGAGGACGGCAGGGGCAGCAGCAGCATGAGGTGTGGCAGAAAAAGAGCACAGCAGCATCATCGCCACCAGCACCAGGAGAACGACCAGTAGCAGCAGCCGCAATATCAAAGGGAGAAGGCAGGAAGAGCACGTGCTGCGAGGAACAACACCCGGCGGGTGGGCCACGCGGACCACCCTGACCTCTGGCGTCGGGCGCTTTTCACAGCATGCGCCCCCGGACCTCGCGGGCAGGACTCCCGTCGCGGGTGGTCATACGATAATATCGGACCCCACCGCATTTGCAAATATGGCAGGGAAACGGGACGCCTCGGTGTTCAAAAAACGTGAATTGTTGGTGTCCTCGCCGCGTCGACGCATCTCGGAAAATCCATGAAGCTCAATGCTCCGCAGAACCCTCCGTGGAATGGCAGATGCTGATCAAAGGCAGGTGAACACGTACTTTCGATGATGGTACGTTCGTCGGCCTGGTAGTTGAGCAACAAGAAAAAATGTGATCAAGAAAATCAAAACATGGGGGAATGAATAAGGTTCGGACCCGATGGGAACGAAGCCAACACGAACAGCAGAAAAGGGGGTCTCCCGTTAGTAAGCAGCACCTGATTGCGTGCCGCCTCACACATCTTTACTCATCACAATGTTTGTGTAGGGGGTGAGAATGAGGGCAGGGCGAACAAATGCTTGCACGACCGGGACATGAAGAGTGGTGCGCACGATGCAGGCCCAGCGGGCTGATCCTGCAGACGGGGACGACGAGGGGGATGAGGGCAGGAGGAAGAGAAAAGAAAGGCGGAGGAGGGGGGGAGGCATCAGGAGGCAGGAGAGGGAGGATGCCTAGGCGCAGACGTACGGGCAATGGAAGGGGGAGAGGGAAGGGAACGCGTGATGGCAAGGCGGGTGGGGGATGGGGGCGCCGCGTGAGTTTCAGCTGGCCTTCCAATGGGCTGTGCCCCCCTCTCCCTAGGCCCCACCCCCCGCTCCCGGGAGGTTTCAATTTGAGGCGTGATTGCCCCGTTTTGGTAGCCTGGCAAAAAACCATGGCTCGAAAACTGCGTGTCTTGATGTGTGCTTCATATGTTCCACAAATCTGGCTTGCAGTTGACGGTGCCAAGGTCCTTTCTTCAACAATCAACGGCATGTCTGCGTTTTCGCTCAGTGGACGCCCGCGGGCGCCTCGAATAGGCCCCGTGCGTTGATGGACGGATCTGGGCGCTCGCACTGGGGCCGTTCATGGGCCACCTCTTCATTACTTCTAGGACAGGATCCACCGACAAATCGTTTTACAAAACGCATTGAGCTTATCCTCGCAACTCTCAACTGAAAAATTCCGACCTGCGCTGGGCGACGTGCGATTCAACTCTGACACCACCGCCCGCCTGGAAACATGGCTCTCGCGTTGACGTTGGTTTCGCGCCGGGCGCAACGCGGGCGGACTACGCGCTGTTCGTAATTAGTCGTTACTTTATTCCGCGCGCGCGTCATACCCTCCGCGCGCATGCCAGCGTCGCGCGCACGCGCACCTCTCGTTCCACCTGCAGCGGAAGCGCGCGCGAAGGCATCAGTGCGCGACCGGAATCCCAGCGCAGGTGCGAGCCTTCTGGCCGCGAGAAACGCACACCGCGCTGCAAATTTGCCACGTGGTCAGCAGTCGTTCTGGCTTGACAACGTGAAAGAAAACATGATCCACCGCCGCTCTACTGTGGAAAATCCCCCCCCTCTTCCTCGGGAACCCTGGGGTTTCCCCCCCCTCCGAAAATCCCATCCCCCCCTGCTGAACCCCTCCCCCCCCTGCTTGGCAAAACCCCCCCCTCCCCTAACCCCCCCCCCTCCCCCTCGAAAGCCCGTGGGGGTCACTACCGGTTCGACCCCCCCCCTCGAAAACCGGAGGGGGGGTCACTACCGGTTCGAACCCCTCCCCCCCCCTCACCGCCAGCAGACAACTCCCGGTCCCTACCACCGTCCGCATCACATCCCCCACTGATGTTCCCAGCACCACTGTCCTCACCACCACTGTCCCCACTGGTTCCACCACCGTCCCTACTGTCCCCACCAGTGCCCCCACCACTGTCGCACTGTCCCCACTGTCCCCACCACTGTTCCCACCACGGTTCCACTCTCCCCACTTTCTCCACGGCCCCAACCACTGCCCGACTATCCCCACTGTCCCCACTGTCCCACTGACTCCTCTGCTGTCCCACTGAGCTGTCCCACTGTTCCCACCACTGCCCCCATTGTCGCCACCACTGTCCCCATTGTACCTCTGTCCCATTGTCCCACCGCCGTTCTCGCCACCGCCTTCACCACTGTCCCCACCACCACTGTACCCCCTCCACTGTCCCACTGTTTCCACCACATTCCCACTGTCCCCACACCACTGTCCCCACCACCACCGTCCCCACCACTGTCCCACTGTCCCCACTGTTCCCACCATTGTCCTCAACACTGTCGCCACCACTACCGTCCCCACCACTGTCCCACTGTCCCCACCACTGTCCCGCTGTCCCCTCACCACTGTCCCCACCACTGTCCGCACCCCCCCCCGGTTTTCGAGGGGGGGGGGTTCGAACCGGTAGTGACCCCCCCCCCCGGTTTTTCGGGGGGGGGGGGGGGGGTTCGAACCGGTAGTGACCCCCCCCCCCCTTTTCACAATGGACTGGGGGGGGGGCGTTCGAACCGGTAGTGGCCCCCCCCGGTTTTCCGCCAGCAGCGGTAGAACACGCTCTTTCCAATGTGAATGAGACTGCCGTATTTTTTGTCGCACGTCTTCCGATAGCATTTCGTCGTCGCCACTGCGGATGTGATCGCGGCCTGGCACCGCCAGCGATTTGTTTCGCCCGCCTTTTTTCTCGTTCGCATTTTTAAGTCGTTCGAATGTATCGTCGATTTCAATTTGTCATCGTCGGCCTTACTTGTTTCGTCGTCGGCCCCATGTTGCGTCGTCGTCTGTGTATGGTTTTGTCGTCTGTTCTTGTGGCTTCACGGTCGGATTCAAAATCTTGCTCCGGCTAGGCTCTTCAACATGTTTGTTCGGGGACGCGAACACCCAAAGAGCAACTCGCCACTTGTCGCGTCGACAGCCGTCGGTGCAATGCAAAAGGTACGAGACAGGCAGGCACTCAATGGCCAGACGCTGTCCTGCGAACGCGGCCGAAACTCGGGCCACCGATTCGGGGGGGAAGGGGGGGGCACGAGGAGGAGGAGGAGGAGGAGGAGGAGGAGGAGGAGGAGGAGGAGGAGGAGGAGGAGGAGGAGAGGGAGGTATCATCACGGCACTCAGAATTGCTTACCCCGTTGTTGGAAAATGCGGAATGACGCTGCGTGGGAGACCCACGTGGCCCCGACGGCCCCCTCGGGCTCTTCGACATGTTCGGTGTCCGTCGCGGCTGGATTAGAATCCCATGCTTCCACTTTTCCAGCGCTCTCATCACCCCGCCCAGGAACGACGGCCAGGCGATCCCCATGGCAGATCGATTCTCGGTCCTCGCCCGCCCCATTGAGAGACCGCGCGCAGCCGCCGGGGGGGGGGCCTCGGCGCTCAGCTCCACAGGCTTTTGAGGCACGTGACGCGGGCGACGAGGCTTCGTTCAACACAAATGTATGAATGCGATCAAAGAGTTGTTGTTATTCGTCGCTTTGTGATCCTAAGAGGGAGAGAGAGAGAGAGAGAGAGACACCGCGCGAGCGCGTTTCACGGGCGCTTGCCCTGGAAACATTCGGCGGCGGGTGAAGAACTGGGGGGCGGCCCCCCCCAACACTCGGCGCCGTCGATCAGAACCAGGGGGGCGTTCAACCCACCCCCCCGCGCCGGCGCCGGCGCCGGCGCAGGCGGCGGCCAGCAGCGCGGACCGCGGGGGCGCGGCAACGAATACCACGACTACCACCATCACCGCCACTACCACAACCACCACCACCTCAACCCACTATCACCACCACCACCACCAACCCACCACCAACCACCACTACCACCACAGCCACCACCGCCACCACAACCACCATCACCAAAACTCACCACCACCACCACCACAACCCCCCCCCACTGCCACCACCACCACCACAATCTACCACACCACCACAACCGCCACAACCACCACCACTACCAGTAACACAACCCATCACCACCACCACAACAAACCACCACACCACCACCACCACCGCCACCACCGCAACCACCACCACCACCAACTCCCCAACAGCTGCTACCACCACAACCCACCACCACCACCACACCACAGCCAAACCACCACCACCACCACAACCCACCACAACCACCACCACCAACCATCACCACACGATCACCAAACCACCACCACCACCGCCAACACCACCCACCACCACCACCACCACCACAACTAACCACCACATTTCCACCACCACAACAATCACCGCCGCTACCACCACAAACGCAACCCACCAGCACCACAGTCACCACCACAAACCACCACACCACCACCACCATCACCACCAACAACTCCCACCACAACCACTTCGACCGCGCCAAACCACCACCACCACAACCACCACCACCAGCACCACCACCACAACCACTACCACCACCACTGCCACCACAACCACCACACCACAACCACCACCACCACCGCAATCTTACCCCACCACCGCCACAACGACCACCACCAAACCACCACCACCACCATCACCACCGCCACCATCACCACCGCAACCTGCCAGCACAACCCCCACAACAACCACCGCCACCACCGCCAACGACACCACCACCACAACCACCGCCTCAACTTCCACCACCACAGCCCACCACCATCACCACCCCAGAAAAGCCCCAAGAGACGCCCAAGAGGCGACCACGAGGCTGCACAAATGCCCTCCCGAGGCCCCCGAAAGCCCTCGGACGAGACACCAAGAGGTATCCATTAGGACTCTGACCCAAAACCAAAGCACGGTGGCGGAGCGTCGTCGTCGTCGTCATCGTTGTCGCCGCCGCCCTCATCGACGCTCCCCGCCGCCGCCGCCTGCCGCCGCAGGCGCCAGCGCCGGTCCAGGGAAAAAAATCGTCGCCCCCGCCGCCGCCGCCAGCTGTCTCCGATGCAGGCGCCGGCCCGAGGGGAGGGAGAGAGGGGAAGTAGGAGAAAACGGGGGGGTCGAACCCCCCCCTCCGTCGCGGGAGGGGGGGGGAGGTTCGAACCTCCCCCACCCCTTCCATCCAGGAGGGGGGTGTCCAGTTCCAAACCCACACAGAACGCGCTCTCTCTTAGGAAAACGCCCTGTGACATGGGGGCACCGTGGATGCCCAGTGCGTCCGCTGGCATTACTGGGTTTTCGCGCCGCGACAGCCCGCGGGCGCCTCGTGGGCGTTCAGTGCGGTGGCTGGCATTTCCGGATTTGCGCGCGGTGGCCGCTCTTCGGCGCCTCGTGAGCGCAACGTGATATGGCTAGCGTTTCTGGGTTTCTCGGTTGGCGGCTGCGTCGCGAGCGTTTCGCGCGCCTGCTCGCGTTTCGGGGCGCGCGCGGAGCTCGCGCCCCTCTGAGTTTTCCCCTGCTCACAAAAGGACAGACTCTACCCCCGCCCGCCGCCCCCCAGAGGCTGGGGATTTGCGCTCCCCCTCCGCGCATGACTCTTTCAAGCATATTACGCATGATCGCCCGCCCCATCATCGCCCCCCTCGCTCACGTCATACATCACCGCGCGGAACTCGCTTTTCGTTCCACAGATTGCCCCTTTAGGGTCAATGAACTACCATGCGCGATGATCACGGGTAAAACTTCTACTTCGCAAGAGCTGTAGCCATACCCAGCGCCGGTACCTCCATTTGCAACGCGGAGCTCGCGCGTTCAACGCAAAAATCACCTGCGCCCCCAGCGAGTATCTGCAGTTAGGATAATCACATACAGTACCATTGCGGCTGCCCTGGCTGAGCTAGCACCCCCTCGTCGCACAAGGATTGCAACCCTATGGTATCTGCAAGCCAAAACGCCCCCCCCCCCCCCCCCTCGGCGGCGTCGAAGTCGCGCCGCTCAGCCAAGCCGAGTGGCGACGCAATCCAATGCCTCGTTGCAGTCGCGCGGCCGCCACTCAACCGGATCCAAGCGCGCCGCCCCATTCGAACGCGCGCGAGAACAGCTCCCTGGGACGCCCGCGGGTGCGATTCAAAGGCGCCCGACGCATCTAATTGTAAATCTGGGCGGCCTCGTTTGCGACTTCCGCAACTGATGGACTGGCGACGACAGCTCGACTTGCAACTGCGCGCAATTCGCGCAACGCCACATCTCGCCACGCGCCAGCAGCGCAAGTTCAGAAATGGCAGCGACGCCCCATGCAGCCCGGTCAAACCGCCCATCTCGCACCAGCTCCGCGTCGACAGAGGGCCGGCGCCACTGCGAGGAGCCGAACGCAATGCGCGCTTCGATAACAGACGCATTCCGCGCACTACCCCACGATTCTCGCACATGAGGGCAACGCCACTGAGGGCCCCGCGCCGGGGCAAACACTTCGTCGCCGCCCCCTCGCCCGCCGCGGCGCGCGCTCACCTGGCCGGATCCGCGGCGCGCGCGGGGGGTAATCCGCGCCGATTCCAACCGTCTCGAACCTCCGTCGCCCCGAGTCGCCGCCGCGAGGGCTAAAGGGCCCAATGGGGCACGCGCACTCTTGATGGAATGATGGCGCGGATTGGTTTTGCGAGCGGCGCGCGCGCGGCGCCTCCGCGCGGGCCGCGGCGCCGCGCATCAGCGTCTGCGCGCCGGAGCAAACTTGGACGCGCGCGCCTTCGGGCACCGCGGCCCCGCGAGGCAGCAACTCGAGTGAAATTGGCTTCCGCGGCCAGCAGAGACCACGCCCTGAATTTCTACGTCGCCAAAGCAACAATATATGTGTTGTCCACCCAATAGATACGTCAGAAATGAATTTCCCGCTCTCGTCGCGCATTCGAGATACCCCATCCGATAGCACCCCATTCGGCTGCTATCTGGTCCGAAGCCCAATCACACATCTGCGCGAAGACTGTCGGATCGAATTTGCCTCCTCCGCGCGTAGCCTGGGTCGCGGTCGCGCCCCTGGCCGCGGCAACATCTGAAATCGCGACGCGAGCCTCGAGGTTGTCGCAATCCCTGGACGCTGCATGGGCTCGGCGCGCAGTCGCCCTGGAATCGGACACCGACTGGAACTGATCCACGCGCCGCGCGGGACCGACGCCAGTCTGGATGGCTCGAGGCTCAATGATCGATGGACTACCCTTCCACGCGACAGCATAACGCGCCCATCGTACACAACGGCGAAACAAGCCTTGTAGGGGAGCCTATCGGGACCAGGGGCACTGTGACGAACGCGTTTGAGTCTGCTAGAGGTCCTCGAGGCTCGGGACGGGGGCGTCGGCCACGTCGAAGGCCGGGCAGCCGCCATGAAGATGTCGCTGCATATCCAGCTCGTTAGCCGGCTTCGCCCGAAAGACATCGGCCCAATGACGCTTCAGGGACTCGAGAATCAGAGAGAGGTGCCTTCACCGCTGCGGGCTCCTCTGGACCCAACGCGCGCTCAGGACGAACGCCAGAAATTCGCCGGCCCAACGGGCCAGAGGCGTGCTAAGATCTCCGGTAACTTGCTAACAATATTTCTAGTTCGCGCGCGCGGAGCGGCCCCTGGGGGCCCCCGGGCGAAAAGTGCCCCGGCAAGGTCCCGAGAGAAGCCCGGGAGAAGCCACCAGACCACTCCAGGGGAGGGTATTTTTCGACACCCCTCACGAGGATCGTGGCCTCCGAGGGGGGGGCCGCAATCGACTGCCCCCAAGAGCCCCCCAAGAGGCCCTGGGGGCCTCCAAAACGCCGCCATGGAGCCCCAAGAGACTCCCAAGGTCCCCAAGAGGCGCCCAAGAGGCCCTAAAGAGGGCTCCAGGGCCGGCGGCATGAGCGAAGCGATTAATAACAAGACTCCTTTCCTTCGGTCTCTAAAGCAGGGCACGGCGGCGGGCGGCCTGGCCTTCTGATGTTTGAGATGGACAGCAGCGTCCAGAGCACCCCCAGCGCCCAGTGCATGCTGCGCGGCCTGAACCGCACGATGCTGGGCAGCTTCCAGTTCGGCGGCGCGCAGAGAATGAAACTGTCGCCGAAATTCATCGCGATGCAGCAATCGGACAACTCCGCTTTCCAGTAAGAGGAACCGCGCACCTTCTGATGTGGAGGAAATCAGCAGCGCCGCCAACTCAGCGCCCTGCCGCCAGACCGCCCGAGAGACGCCCCTCATGTGCTCGACCGGGCACCAGCCGCAAGGCAATCATGGGGGCGAAATGGAAGCCGTTGCAGTTCATCACGCGCTTGACGAGCCGCCTCGATCATGAAATCTTCCGCGTGGAGCCACTGCTGCTCAGGGGGGGGGGGGGGCGGCCCAGGGCAGCGACCGCGAGGGGCCCGTCTAGAATTGCCTTGTGCCTGCCGTCGCGGAAGACCACATCAGGAATGCGGTGTTCCGCGGCGCGACTAGGAGCCTTGGGGCGCATGGTGATGCAGAGCATGGAGTGATCGCTCAGCCTGGACTGCGACATCTCCATGGGGGTCAGCGTCAACGGTGACGAGAATGTCAGTGCCCAAGAGGAAGTGCTCAGGAATGCCGGTGAATGCCCGACCGATCGCGGACGCCGTGTAGTGTTGACGACTGAAGTGGGTGGGGATCGGGGAGCGAATCTCCTGGGCCAGGTCGAAGAGCGGACGCCAGGACGTCTCGAGCGGCTGGCAGGTGCGCGACGTGGAGAGCGCGCTCGACATCGGCAGAGGCTCGTCGTAGCTGAAAGCATTGCCATCACGACTGTTGAAGCCACCCATGGCTAGGAATGTGCGCACCCAAGTAACAGCTTCACGCCAGTGCTGATCCACCGCTCGACGACCTAACTCCATACTACCATAGTTGTGAACATGGAGAATCCTGAAGACGGCGCCACTGACGGGAGGAGCGATCTCCAATGCAGCAGCACGCCCAGGGACCAGAAGATGATGCCGAACCACAGGACGGGCCTCATCTGGTAGAGCCCTCGGCCACGGGACCAGGAAAGCCACGCCACCTTCGCGCGCGGCCTCTCCTGGGAGTGGAAGACCTTGCACGGGGAGGGAACGCTGGCTACCAGAACCTCCAGCTGCAAAGAGACTCCGTGGCACTCCTGGATGAGCACGATGGCACCCCCCCGCATGTGCTTCTCGAGATTGGCAAACTTGCGCCTCATCCGCTGCGGGTGACAGCAGCGCAGGCCTCGCGCATTCCAGCTGACCGCGTACGCTCCGAAGAGCTGGGAGAGAAACAACGCGGAGTCTAGCGAGGGCTAAATAGACCACGGCGAGATGTCCGTCGCGCGAAAGGGCCGCTGGAACCCGGCGGCGATCGCAGCCTTGTCGATGTTGAACCGTTGTAGAACTTGCCCATCCCACCGAAGCTGCGCGCCGTCAGCGGCAGCGGGGCCGATCTCGAGCGCAACGAGCGGGACCGCGTCGATGGAAATGATGCCTTCGTCGCCAACGCGACGGAAGTGATGTTGGGGATGCCGTTCGGCGAGTAAGCGAACCAGACGCTTGGACTGTAGTTCTCGCTTGAGCTGCTCGGGTAATTTGTCGGCATTGATGTAGAGAGGCGCCGTGGCCACCAGACGTGTCCGGGGCACAGAATGTTCTCCACTGTCCTCCATTGCGCAAGTTGCGCGCGAGCGAAATACTCTTCGTTGGTGCAGCAGGTCCTCCCCGAACACGAAGGAAAAACCTACGCGCTGGAACATCGCCAATGAACGCGACGTCGCCGAGGGAAACACCCGCCACGGTGATCCATGGCTCCAACGAGCGCCGAACCTCCGCAGGCTCGATCGCCGAGGGCGCACCAATGCTGTAGAGGTGAGGGTCGGGCGGGCGGCCCCAAACAGCGAAAACAGCCATATCGAGCGGCGGGGGCGTGACCTCCGCCATGGCGAGAGAAGACTGGATGCGCTCGATGTCCGACCGCATCTGCTGTTGCTCCTGCTCGACAATCTGCGTGCGGCTGCCGAGGTCACGTAGACTGGTGTCGAAAGCGTCGACGCGGCCCCGCTGTTGTTGAACCTGCGGAATGACCAGCTGGAACTCACTCTGGAGCGCGGTAGTCGCTGACTGCATGAATGATGACGGTAGTTTCTTGCTGAAGACGTTTGGGTAGCTATGAGCATGTGGTCTGAGAAGACGGAAAAAAGGCGCTCCTCCATGTCGGCAGGCCCTGGTACGTGTAACCTGCGACGGCCAGGTTCACGAGAGGGTGGGGCCGACCTCTCGAGCTTCTGCCATGGGTCACTGTGGCGAAACGGGCCCTCACCAGCTCGTCGTTCCTCATCAGGGAATGCGGGGCAGTCCTCCCGCGCACGGAATAGCTCAGCGTGACCTGCTGGCTGTTGCCCTGGGAGTCGTTCGCGACGCTGCGAGGCGGGCCCTCCAGATGTGCCTGCACGGCGACCCACTGGAGTGAGCTGTCAGTCGTCACGATTGGACCTGCGCTGTCGTCGTTGACCACGATCGCTTCGGGAACCACTGGCTTCACCTTCGCGGCGTCGCTGCGTGCGGCGATCCCTCGCGGCACTAGAGGAGGACCTCGAGCTGCCGCTTGAAGCCGTAGCGAAGAACACTGGCGATCTCAACACCACGGAGGAAACAGCACGCCAGAATCGGAGATGAGGGGGTGAGATCGAAGTGGAACGGAGAGCCCCCCTACCAGGAAATCGATTTCGGTTTCGTGTTGGTGCGTGCCGCGCGGGCGGGCGAGGCGAAGCTGCGTGGGCGGGCGAAAGGAAAGTCTCCTGTGGCTGAGGCGCGGCCGGACCAATTGTGTCTCTTCCGGGCGGCCGGTGGCGCGCGGTGTCCCGCCGGTGCCCCGCTGGTGCCCCGTCGGTGTCCCTGTGGCTGAGGCGCGGCCGGACCAAATGTCTTCTTCTGGGCGGCCGGTGGCGCGCGGTGTCCCGCCGGCGCCCCGCTGGCGCCCCGTCGGTGTCCCTGTGGCTGAGGCGCGGCCGGACCAAATGTGCCTCTTCCGGGCGGCCGGTGGCGCGCGGTGTCCCGCCGGTGTCCCGCTGGTGTCCCGTCGGTATCCTATCGGTGTCCCGATGATGATGTGGATGATTATGATGATGATGATGGTGATGATGATGGTGATGATGGCGATGATGATGATGATGATGTTGGTGTTGTTGATGGTGATGATGATGATGACGTCAATTGTGAGATCGATTGTGACATCGATAGTGAGACCGAATGTGATATCGATTGTGAGATCGATAGTGAAATTGATTGTGAGATCGATAGTGAGATGGGTAGTGAGGCCGAATGTGAGACCGAATGTGAGATCGACTGTGAGATCGATTGTGAGATCGATAGTGAGATCGACAGTGAGACCGACTGTGAGACCGAATGTGAGATCTATTGTGAGATCGATAGTGAGATCGATAGTGAGATCGATAGTGAGATCGATAGCGAGATCGATAGTGATATCGATAGTGAGATCGACTGTGAGATCGATTGTGAGATCGATAGCGAGATCGATTGAGTGAGACGTTGATTCCCCCTCCCCCCTCACCTCCTTATCACCCGCAGGGTGGTCGTATAGGTATGGAAGATACGGAAAGCTGGCGGGCGGCAGCTCGCCCCTGAGTGTCGCTGCATGAATGAACGAGCTCTGGGCTGGGATGGAAGCCTACCCCGCTCAGGCAGTGACCAGGACCATATTGGCTACTTGAGCCAAAATGGCGACGGATGATGATAATGATGATGATGGTGATGCTGACGACGATGATGATGATGACGATGATGATGGCGATGACGATGACGATGATGATGATGATGATGATGATGTGGGGCTCTCTCGAGGCCATCGGGTACTTTTTGTGCAGCAGGGCCACGGCGCACGAGAACAACGGCAAGCCTCGAAGCACAGACTCGGTCAGTAAAGCACAGAACAGTTAAACTTCGGCTCAAGTTGGGCGGGAGGGCCCAAGGAAGAACTTGTGCAAGGAGGTGCGGCCACATGCAAACCCACAAGTGCCGACAAGTCGCTGCATGCGGGGCTCCCTCGAGGCCATCGGGTACTTTTTGCGCAGAAGGGCGACGGCGCACGAGAGCAACGGCAAGCCTCGAAGCACAGACTCGGTAACTCACGCTAGTCCCAGCAAATGGCCACAGCCGCAGCACTTCATTGACCAAACATTTTCCTGTATCTAGCGGCGCGAGATAATTGCCGAGCAGCGGCCACTATCATGTCAGTGCCAGCAGTGGCTACCTGAAAGGGGAGCCCACGGGCGGAGCAACGTGCAACGGCATCCAGCGCAGGACGCCCTAGGCCGCCAAGGTGTCGGCGGCCAGCGCGGTCACGCCGGCCTAGGGTGCAGAGGCAACGGCGCGACAGGCAATGGAGATCTCGGACGCCCCATCCGATCAAACACAATCTCTGCCGAACTCGAGAACATGCAGGAGTCGAGAGAGCAAGAAGAGGAGGCAGAGGCGAGGAGCGAGGAAAGGCGCGGATGTCGCCAGATCAGGCTTGATTCTGGGTGCCAGAAAACCACGGGCACCTGGCGAGCCGTGCACTCACGAATCAACTTAAAGACAAACTCTGCTAGGGCGTCCGCCACGCGAATGGCGCGAAGATTGGTGTGCTCACTGTTGACGCCCTTGAGCGGGGCGTCCAGGCGGCGGCATCGAGCGCCGCTGGAGGGCCAAGTCGCAGACGGCAAGGACGCCCACAGCCCTGAGACGGCCGATGATCGCACCCAGCCCAGCAACATCTGCAACGCGCGAGGATCCGAGGCGTCCGCTGCACGATGTCTGGCTAGGTTGATGGCCACTGTTCCTAGCCCGCGATCCTCGCAGGCCAGTCGAACACGAGGCGGCACGCAAATACACAATGTAACGAAGAACGGCAAAACAGAGGCGCGCAAACGGGCACGCCGCCACAGCCTATTCAGTCGAACCTCAACCGATCGGTCAGCGCGGGCGCCGTCCTCTCTGCAGCCAGCGCCGACGCGGGCACCAGGGGCGGCGGGCGGAGCGGGGGGGTGCCCGTCCTCGCCGCCACCTCCATCAGCTGCAGCAGCCTGGCCCCGACCTGGCCGCCGAAGAACACCAGCGCGGGTGAGAGCGGCAGCGACGGGTCGTTCACGATCGCGTTCTCGTCGGTCACCCCCGTCTGGCCAGGCCGGCCGCTGGCTGCCTCGTTGACCAGGCTGGCCCAGAGCTGGTAGCCGCCCTTCGACCCGACCCGCGGGGCGAGGAACGAGGCGGCCGCGAGGCGGCGGGCCTCCCTCGGGCGGGGGCACGTGTCGAAGGCCAGGCGCACGAACTCCACCTCGGACAGGCGGCCCTGCGCCAGGAGGGCGCCCACTGTCGCGAACATCGCCCCCCGAGGCAGCGGATGGCGCATCAGGGGCTGAACGAACTGCGCCCGCCCCTGCAGCGCCCGAAATGCCCGCGGCATCGGCCGACTCCCGACCAGCATGAGGGGGGGGGGTGGCACTTCGGGGCGGCCAGCTTGGCGCGGCCCGTCGCGCGGTCGTACCCGTGCAGGAACAGATGCGCGAGGAGCACCGCCAGCACGGCGTCGAGGTCGACGGAGCAGGACTTGCCCCTCCAGGAAGTCCTCGAAGCTCGGCCCGACGAAGAAGCCCTCCCTCGACGGCTTGTCGGCGACATTCCGCTCAGAGGGCGCCCATCGGACCAGGGGCCGCAGCCCGCGTGCCAAAGTGACGCCAGAGAGCCGCCTCAGCGCGCGCACGAGGCGCGGGCTGCCCGACCGCCCTTTGCCCACCGCGAGGGCTAGAGCCAAGTTGTCAACGAGGCATAGCATGCGATGATGATGGGCTCCGAGGGTCCTCGAGGCATGGTGGGTGCTGAACCCCAAGGCCTCAGCCTCATACTGCAAAATATCACCCAAGCCGTGTGTGCCTGCTCGAATGGATCGTCTTCCACCCGTCGAGCCCAAAGACAGCCTCGGGAACCTCCAAGAAGCTGGACATAGTCGACGACGACTCAACAGCAGCAGGGAGCGACGCGGCAGGAGGAGCATGGTCGGCGACATCCTGATGGGGCTCAGCGGGGCTGAAGGCGTGGGCCCTCGCGAGCACACTGGAGCCCTGGTGGCACCTCCACTTCTCGGCCCCGCGGCCTACGTCCGGGACCAGGTCGGGGGGGGCCACCTTGACGCACGCGCCCTTCCCGTGCGTCGACGCGTCAGACGCGTAGACCCTAGACGACCACCTGGACCTAGTAGAGGCGCCCCAGAGGGGGATCAAGGCAACTGTGGCTCGAAGTTCCCTAACCACGGAGTCCCCAAGAGGCGCGGGATGAGCGCCCACCACGTTGATGAACCTATAGACTGAGTTGAAGATCGCCAAGACATCCCGCCTCAAGATCATACCCCAAGTACAGTGGCCCACCAACGCGCTGAGAGCCCCCGCGGAGGCCCGCCCACGTCGTAAAAGTCCGACCGAGTGCAGCCTGCCGCGCACGCGCGAGGCGATCGGGCCGAACTCGAACGACGCCCGAGAGACCGTCGATCTGCAAGCCCGTGAAGACGCCCTTACTGACGGCCTCCGAGACCTCCAGGACGGGCAGGCCTCGGGACGTTAGAAGGTCGGCGACCTCACGAGCACGGCGAGTGGCAATCTCAAAGGTTTTTTTGACACGACGCAGAAATTGCCAACGTATCCAGCGCATATGGCGTCGGAATGGGAGATAAGCTTACGGGTGCATCCTCCGTCCACGATCATGTCACCACTGTCGAATCCAGCGTCGGTTAAGGCTCGAACGAGGGCGCTCTGACAAAATTGAAGGGCCCAGCTCCAACCCATGGGAACAACTGTGACCAACGGCAGCACAAAATCGTGGATACCGACAGGCCTCTCATTGATGTGAGGCCGATGTGACGATTGGGGATCGCGGGCAGCGAGAACAGCGACTCTATCCCTGGGGGCAGGCGCAGATGGTAGAAGGCACATTGTATATCACCTTGTGCAAACACGAAGCTGCCGTCGCATTCGACACTGGCCCGCGCGCTAGGCGTGGGAAGCTTGGTGGCTGGCGGTGTGGCAAAACTGCAGTTGGCCAGCCTAGTGTCGAAGACGGGCCTGAGCATGTGGTTGGATTTCTCCACGAAGAATAAACCGATTGTGTGAGACGACTGAGAACTGGCGGCTCCCCATGCGATCATGTCGTGAGCCTCCAGCTGCTTCAAAAACTGGGCGCGCGACTTAGGCTGATAGCGAAGCTCGGGGTCGACGCGCGGGCGCTAAATGCCCAGCGCGTCGCGGAGCTCCGCAGCAACCGACTCGGGATCCAACATAGTCTGCCTCCAACCCTGCAGCACGATGGAGTCGGCATCCGAGACGACGTCGGAGGTGGACACAGCCTTCGTCGACTTGGGCCAGGCCACGAGAGGCTGGCTGCAGGGGCGGACCCGACCGCTGTCGCCAGCGTAGCCAGGGGCCTGAGCGAGCATCTCTACCAGGGATGCTTCGCAGGCGCTGCTCCTCTCCGAGTAGGCGGCAGGCAGCTCGAACTCCCGATGCAGGCTCGAGCGGCAGTCCACCGAGGCAGCCTGCGCGGCGGGCGGGTCACCGCCGACCTGCGGGAGGTGCTCGGCGTCGCGGCCACTATGGAGCCAGTTGAGAGCAGTGAAACCCTCGTTGCACCACTCGCGCCAGCCCGCACCTTTGGCTGCGCGCAGACGAGCAGCGCGACCCAGCGGAAGATGGTGGCGCCCATCCACAGGAAGAGGTAGCGGGAAAACGTCGCGCTGGCGATCGGCACCACGTATGGGCGCCTCCAGACCAGGCGGGGGCACGAGGGCCTCGGGGCAAGCCTGGCCAGGCTCACGAGAGACGGGAACGGGCTCGTGAGGCCCCTCCTGGCCAGGGTCCTGAGGGGGTGTCATGGCGCCCGCAAGGCTCGCTCCTCACGAGCTTTGCGGCGTTCTTTCGCGACAGCAGCTGCCATCTTCATCTGATCGGCGATCCAATCCATCACAGCGGGACAGATGCACAAGTTCCCCTTCGTCCCCCCCGCGCCGAGGAAGCGGCCGACCTCCGAGCCGAAGTCCGCAGCCGCGAGCTCCTTGGCCTGAGCCTTGGCCTTCGGCACGGGCTGGGTCCTCAGCGCGCGCTCCTCGAACGCGCGCGCCTCCGCCAACTGAAGCTGGCGGGCGAGGTACTCGTAGGAGGCCAGCTCGCATATCACCAGCTGGTCGTGGCAGAGGGCGGTCTCTATCACGCGGCACAAGGTCTCGTGGAGCTTCGCGCTGTCGTCGGACTCTCCCAGCTGCATCATCGCAATCCATATGTTATGCCATGCCATAGCACCTCCAGCCATGCGTCGCATGAAACCAAGGACCCAGAGCAGTGTCCGAGGGCCTTTGACAGGCCAGTCGGCCCATGCCGTTTCGGTCTGCAGCTTCACCGCGTCGCTGAAAGCGATGCCCCGAAAGCCGCGGCCGTCGAGCACCAGCGCCATCACCCGCGGGTCTCCGACGAGAGGCGGCGCAGCGGCGGCGGGCGCGCCGCCAAGCACTGGGGCCGCGGCGGTGGGCGCTCCAGCGCCTCCGCCCCCGAGGGCGGTCGCCAAGGCGCCGACGCCGCCAGCTCCAGCGGGGGCGCCTAAGGCGGGCAGCGCGGCGGCGGCGCCTGCAGCCGGCGGGGCCCCCGCCGCGGGGGTGGCGCCGCCTAGCATCCCTGGGGCCCCCCCAGGCGCCAGGGCTCCAGCGCCCGCGCCAGGTCCGACGGCTGCAGGGTCGGGGAGAGGCAGCGCCCCAGCGGCCAGCCCCAGCACGTTGGTGGCGCTCAGGTCGATGCAGAACGGCGACGCGGGCGTCGCTCCGAAACCCTGGGTCGTCGCGCGGCGGAGCGCCGCCCACACCTCAGCAGCCCGATGCAGCTGCCGAAACTGATACAGGTGCTGAGGCGGTATCCCTGGCAGCCCCTCACCTTGGCCACTGAGAGTGTAAATAGATCGGATGTCGTGATTCGGGACAGCGACCTCGGCGTAGTCATCGCCGTCGGGCGCGAGGATGTACCCAGGCAACAGCGCCAGACGCTCGTGGTAGATCGCAGGGCCGCCCACGTTGTACCTCACGAGGTGGAACTGCCCAGCGACGGGCGTCGCCATCCCGACTATGCTCTGCGAAATCGAGCGGCCTGCGCTGCCGCCCCCACTGCCAAGTCAGTCGGGCGCACGTCCGCCTCCAGCGCAAACGGCTTACCCCGACACGGGGGCGCCGCGCAACGCAAAACCCAGCGGGCGAGCGACCAACCGCCCAGCGCGCCGAGGAGCAGCGAGGTGCCAAGTGCAGCGCCCGAGACGCCCGAGGCCACGGCCTCCGAAGGGGCGGCGGTCACCGCACCCAACCCGTCTGGGCAACGGCACTCCAGCGCGGGACAATGCAGCGCGGGCGAGCACACACAATCGCAGGCGGGGCACGGAGGCGAACTGCCTCGCACGATGAGGGCGGTGGAGAGTGCACTGGCGAGATCGTACGTGAGGCGTTCGAACAATGCCTGCATACCCTCAAGAACTTGAGCAAGGAGTTGCGGCCACGTGCAAACCCACAAATGCCGACAAGTCGCTGTATGATGATGATGATGATAATGATGATGATGATGATGCTGATGATGATGATGATGATGATGATGAGGATGATGATGATGATGATGATGATGATGATGATGATGCTGATGCTGATGCTGATGCTGATGCTGATGATGATGATGATGATGATGATGATGATTATGATTATGATGATGATGATGATGATGATGATGATGATGATGATGATGATGATGATGATGATGATGATGATGATGAGAGGAGGGGAGGAGGGAGAAGGAGAAGGAGACGCGGGGACCGCTTCTTCAAAACGAGGACCCAACACCACAGGATGGTTGGGAGCTACATTTGTCAAAGTATGAACGGTGCCATGGCAAAAGGGCTTAGAACGTCTGAAGCAATGGTGACAGCTCATTGCGCTCACATCTGCATGCAACAACCAGATAGCATATCCCCGCAGCTCAACATAAGGCGTGGATAAGAACTAAGCGAAGGCATACGTAGGTAAGCGACGTCGGCTGATCTCTACTTGGTGTAAGGATGTGCGTGCATGCCATGTGTTTGTCCTGTTTGCGCTCCCATCACTCTGGTGAGCTGGGTTATCCCATGATGATCTTCCTTCGATGTCCCCTTGACAACTCACGGAACCGTCTTTCACACTCGCTCCAGAACTAGTTATGGTTGGCTGTAGGGTCACGGTTGCCACGCGCATCATGCTCTCCTTGCGCCGTTGGGCGTCCACACGTTTCTTTTTTGACAGCCCGACAAGAAGCTTCGCATTCAAGACGCAGCGCCTTGATGTACATACTGGATCATCACATGCGCGCGGCCAATCTGATATCAACCCATCCGCCACAGAGGCCCCTGGCACGTCGAGGCGTGGTATAATATCAAGCGCTGTCTGGTAGAGCTCACATCAACATCACGCCCTCATCACATCCATTCGCGTGCCTACCCCATCCCTCTGGAGGCTTCCCGGGCGACCCGACGCTCCCTGGTCTTGTCCACGCGCCCTAGATGCCCAAGTCGGTTTCCAAGACTGTCCAGGCAAGCCACCAAGACCGCCAAGATGGTCCAATATCCCTCCCTAACAACACTAAACGGCCCCAAGAAAGCCCGAGATGGCTTCAAGACCGCTCAAGGGGTCTCAAGACGGCCCAATTGGGCTTCAAGGCAACCTCAAGGAGGGTCTGAAGAGGCAAGCGTCCCTCATTGTCCTCAAGTGTTTGATGGATGATCGCACTATCACCTTGTCGGGCTTCCGCCAGCTCAAGGGCAACGCAAGAAGCGTGCAAGATGCCTCCAAGACGGCCCAAAAGAGCCTCAGGATAGCCCTAGAGGCCACCAAGATGGCCTCACGAATGCCAAGAGGGCTCCAAGATGGCCACAAGACGGCCAAGAAAGGGGGGGGGGGGAATACAGCGCCCTCAAAAAAACAAACCCAAGCGCGCACTCGGACGGCCGAAGGAGCCCAGAAGACCCTGCGAGGCACCCCCAAAACGCCCCCAAGAGGTCCCGAGAGGCCCCAAGGAGAAGCCAAACCTTCTCTTCCTCCTTCTTCTCCTCCTCCTCCCCCATGCTCCTCCTCGTCCTCCTCCTCCTCCTCCTCCTCCTCATCATCATCATCATCATCACCAGCATCACCATCATCATCATCAGCATCATCCCATCATTATCATTATCATCAGCATCAGCATCATCATCATCATCATCATCATCATCATCATCATCGTCATCATCATCATCATCATCATACTGATCAAGATGATCATCATCAACACCAAAATCGTCATAATCAATCATCAGCATCATCGTCCTCCTGATCCTCATCCGCATCCTGACCCTCATGCTCATCAGCATCAACATCATCATCATCAGCAGCATCAACCACACCATCGTTATCATCATCGGAATAAGCATCATGATTATCAAAATCACAATCATCATCATAATCACTGTCAACATCAGCAGCATCAACATCAGCAACATACTTAGCACTACCATCAGCATCAGTTTCAGCTTTATCATTACTATCGGCAGCATCACCCCGTTATCATCGTCATCATCAGCAGCAGCATCGATCCCATGATCGTCAACATCATCATCATCATCATCGGCATCATCATCAGCATCATCAACCTCAGCAGCAACAGCATCGGTATCATCATCATCATCATCGCCATCATCATCAGTCGCAGCACCACCATCATCATCCTCATCATCAGCATCATCAACATCCACAACATCATCAGCATTACCAACATCATCATCATCATCAACACCATCATCACCGTCATCATCATCTCCACTGGCATCGTCACAATCATCACCTCTGGCATCATCATCACCATCATCATCAGCATCGTTATGATCGTCATCACCAACGTCATGCGCATCAGCATCATCGTTAGCCTCCCTAATCTCCTCTACCCATTCTTCATGCACCTCCGCCTCATCCTCCAAATCTGCATCCTCATCGACTTGCTCTTCCTTCTCCTCCTCTTCCTTCTCCTCCTCCTCCTCACCCTCGTCATCATCGTCATCATTATTGCAGCAGCAGCATCATCAGCATACTCATCATCGTCATCTGCAGTCACAGCAGCATCACCATCACAATCAGAAATATCATCATAACCACCATTACCATCACCACCACCATCATCATCATCACCACCATCAGCATCAGCATCCGCATCATGATCAGCATCATCATCAGCATCAGCATCAGCATCATCATCGCCATCAGCATCGTCATCATCATCATCGTCACCATCATCACCACCACCATCATCTTAATCACACTCATCACCATCCTCATTATCATCGACATCATCACCATCACCATCATCACCATCATCATCATCATCATCAGCGCCGTCGCCAGTGTATGAGAGACGCTGTTTCGTTTGACTCGTCAACGTTGTCGTCTTCGTCGTTGTCGCCGTCGTCGCTTTCGTTGTCGTCGTCGTCACCGCCGTCGTCGTCGTCGCCGTCGCCGTCACCGCTCCCCCACTTTCCCCTGCGCCCACATCCTCAAGCTTGCCAGCCAAAGCGAAACTGAGCAACTTCGTAGTAGAGTCGAGGAGAAACCCCTGCCCTTTGATCCCTTCCCTGCTGGGCGGGAAGGTCCCATGAGGGGTCGGGGGAGGATGTTGACGGAGGCGTCGAGGGGAGTCCCAGGTCAGAATACCATCCCCCAGGGGGATCTTGGAGCCCAAAGAGGCCCCAAGACGGGCCAAGAGTGACACCAGAGGCCCCAAAGACGGTCCAAGATGGCCCCGAATCGCCAAACGATCACCCCAAAACGCCCAAGATAGCCTCCAGACGACCCAAGAGGCCAAGAGGCCTTCAAGATGCCCCAAGAGGCCCCCAAGAGCACCCCCAAAAGACCCCCACAGAGCGAACTTCAGTGACTGCCTGTAGATGTGTGTCCGATTTGGGAGTTCTATGTTTTCGTTGGGCCTCCCAGCGCCCCAAGACGGCACAAGAGACCCCCAAGATCGCCCCAAAACGGCCCAAGAGTCCTTCAGGAAAGCCTCGAAATGACCGACGAGGGCCCCAAGACTGCCCAAGGGGTCTCCATGACTGGAGGACCCCACGCCCGCTCCAATAATGTGCCCAGACGGGGACAACGGACACTTCGAGCCCTGAGACCCCAAGAGGCCCCCTCGAGGCCCCCACGAGGCGCAAAGAGACCCCGAGGCCCCTAGGAAGCCCCAAGAAGCCCTCACGAGGCGCTCGGGCGCCCCCCAATGGCTCCCAAGCTCCCCAAAGGCCCCCCGAGAGCGCTCCGAAGAGACCCCAAGAAGCATATATGAGGACTCTAACCCGAGCCCGCGTCGACGTCGTAGTCGTCACCGCCGCCGCCGCCGTCGTTGTCCCCCCTCAGAGACGGCCACACCAGCCGCAAGACCTTCGCACTGATCATCGGCATCCTCCTCCTCCTCCTCCTCCTCCTCCTTGTCCTCCTCCCCCTCCGCCTCCTCCTGCTCGCCATCATCATCATCATCATCATCATCATGGTCAGAAGCAGCAGCACCACCATCATCATCAACATTCGCATCAGCGTCAGCATCAGCATCATAATCACCATCATCAGCATACTCAACATCATCATCAGCAACAGCATAATGAACATCATCACCACCATCACCATCACCGTCATCAACATCATCACCATCACCATCATCTCCATCAGCAACATCATCATCATCATGATCATGAACATCATCATCATCGGCATCATCACCATGGGGCTGCGAGCCTGGCGAGATACATACTACCGAGCCCTGGCGAGCCTGTTCTATGTTCCTGGCGAGGCGCCACTGAGAAAATCTGTCCTCGAGAACAGTGCTTCGTCATCGCGATGAGACTGCAAGCGAGAGGCCGATCAAAACTGTGACGCACAGCGAGCCTCTGCTCGAAAGATGCCCCTGCTACCTATGACATTGAAAGGGTGGCCGCGGGTGGGAGCCAACAAAAACTGTGGAGCGGAACGAACGGAAGATGCTGAACAAGCGCGGACGGCGACAAGAGGCTCTCCTCCCCATGCCTGTGCACGCACTCCTATGGGGCTGCGAGCCTGGCGAGATACATACTACTGATTCCCTGGCGAGCCTGTTCTATTTTCCTGGCGAGGCGCCACTGGGAAAATCTGCCTTCGAGAACAGTGCTTCGTCATCGCGATGAGACTGCAAGCGAGAGGCCGAGCAAAACTGTGACGCACAGCGAGCCTCTGCTCGAAAGATGCCCCGACCCATCCCGAAACAGCAGTGGATGTGACTCAGGCTTGAAAGAATCTGGCTCGCAGCGGGGCCACTAGAGCACGGGCCAGCGCACGATTGAGCTGCTGCGGATACGACTGAGCTATCTGCGTCCACCGTTGGCCGCTCGGAGCAGGGCCAGACAAAATAACATGCTTGCATCCCGTTCGGCTACAGACGCCGCTGGTGCCCTGGCACTGCCGCGAAAGCCCCTCGAGATCCTGGACGGGGATGCTTCCGCGCAGCAGGGTGGTGGGCTTTTTTCCAGGGAGTGCCAAATTGACAGAAGTCTATCCTCAGAGGCGTCATCGATGGGGAGGTGGCCAGGCGCTGGAACTCAAGGGTTTTGAACATATAGCTAGCGCGTGGGTTCTCAAGAATCCACGGGGCACCAACGGCGTTACACTCGCGAATTATTGCCAGAGAAGCTCTACCACACTTGTTACCCTCCTTGAGTTTCATCCAGTCCTTTAAACTGACCTCCTTCCTTGAAGAAAACCCCCACGGTCGAGACGCAGATCGGATGGGCGCTGTGCGAATACGTGCTATACTAAAACTGCTGCACGGCGGCGCAATCATCGCCCCGAGACACCGACCTCGACACGGGCAGAGGCGAGGTCGCCATGCTCTCCATGCATGATCTCCCAGGCCCGTGCCTGGAAGCCGAGCCGTCGTAAGGCTCGGGCGACTCCGCCCTGCCCCACAAAGGCGTCGGCAATGTAAGCGTCCCGCATCAGTTGCGCTCCGAACATGGGAAAGGCACGAGCCGCGCGTGGAGGACGATCTCCGCGCCGCGAAGCTCGCACTCCTGAAAGTATGCTTGAAGCGCGGCCGGGTGGCGGCGAAAAGAGTCTGACAGCCTGGCGTGCTTCTCGTAACGAGCCACGCTCTTGTTCGACTTCCACTGACCCCGCTTCTGCACCTCCAACAGGGAGCGCGAGCCTCGCGCTCTGTCCACGCTCGGCCCGCTGTGCCGTGTCTGGTAGGGCACGAGGTCGGGCGCCCCGATCAGCCGAGCCGCCTGGCGGAGGGCGCGCAGGTACTCCCCGCAGTCGACGTCCCACAGCGGCCCCCCTCCCGCCACAGCCCGCAGACGCTCCCACAACGGGTTCAGCTCCTTCGTCCAGTCGCTGTCCAGCAAGATCGACACATCTGACTCCCCAGTCTTGCTGCGCCCCAGCCGCTCCTGCGGGTGCACGAGCACCGCCCAGTGCTGGGTCACGCCCAGCGCTGGTGGGACCAGGTCGCTGCCCTGCACCGTCAACAACGCGCCTGGCCTGAGGTAGGTCGAGACGGCCACGATCACGAACACGGCCATCCGAGGACGGCTGAGGTGGCACATGGCGTTCGCAAGCCCGTGCCACACGCCCAGCCCCTCGGGCCTGCGGGAGCGCCCCGGGCACAGCTTCTGCCAGCCCTGCAGCGCCCTCCAAGCGCGGGGCAGCTTCAGAGAGCCCCGGCGCCAGTAGGCCGGGTGGGGGCGCATCCAGCCCGCCAGCGCCTTGGCCCCAGTGGACGGCTGCAAGCCCTTGAAGAAGCACGTCTCGAAGTATGGCGCGAAAGCGGCGTCCCCAGCGTCGGCCTCGGCGTGCTCCACGCCCAGGCCCCGCGCTGCTGCGAAGGCCCTGAAGGCCGCCACCTCGAAGGTGCACTCGAGATGGACCTTGTCCGAGACGGCCCGCTTCTAGAGCAGAGTGATCCCGTCGCCCTCGGCCCTGAACTTCTCCTCGAGGTAGTTCCAGAGCCGCCGCTTCGAGCGCGCAGCCAGCGTCCTCTCTCGGCGTGCGACCCGACCGGGGCCCTCGGACGCGGGCCCAGTGCTGGAGGAGCTCGAGGTGCGCTGCCTCCGAATGCCGCGCTTCTCGACGAAGTCGCCTTTCCCCTCGCGCACAACCTGCTCGGCCCGCTCCTCGAGGGTCTGGCGCTGGGGCGGCCTCGGCAGCAGTTGCTCCTCCAGCGGCACGCGTGGCGAGAGCAGCCTCGTCCGCAGAGGCCCTCTCAGCGCGGCCGCGCGGCTCTGCAATCGCGGCCTCGCCGCTGCCAGCGTTCTCGTCCTCCTCCCAGACGCCTGCCCCGCGTCCTGGTCGCTCGCATGCGCTGGTGCCCGCGCGGAAAGGGTCCGCTGGCGCTTCCGCCCGGCACTCATCAGCTTGGGCCTGCGGCGGCGGCGTCCGGCGCACGAAGTCGGGAATGACCCAGGCAAGAGACGACGATGCATTTTTCTGAAAAGATACGCGACGGCTCGCCACCAAAGTTGAGCACGCTGGGAACCCACCTCACGTGAAGCCTAATATTGCGAGCCAGCAGGAATCCAGCGAGCTTCCGTAGGACGGTCATCAGCATGAAGTCCCGGCACCGGCACCGACTCACAGCCAGCACGACCCCCACGTTGTCGCAGAGGTGGAGGTGCCTGCGGTTGCCGCCGACGGCGACCTGAGCCAGCCGCCGCGCGGAGGCCAGCAGCGCGCGCGCCTCCAGCAAGGTGATGCGCCCCTGGCGCCCCCACGTGCCAGCGCGGCACACTCGCCAACCCTCAGGGTGGAGGAGGCGTGCTGGTACCTCGGGAAAACCCTCCACGATGGACCAGTCCTCTTCCAGCTCCCCCTCCGCGCGCGGCCGCCAACCGCCGTCCTCGAACACAAACCCAGCGGCCGTCATAGCGGAGTCGCGGGGGGCAACCGGCCCCCCGCGGCGGAAACGACCTCGCTCTCGGACTCGGCCGACACTCGCCACGTCACGGGATGACCAGCGCGAGCTCACGATGCCGAAGCCCTCGGGGGACGCATCCGACGCGGTCACGCCCCTGTTCCACGGCAGCCACCAGTCGCTCTGCATGAACACCAGCAGCCCCAAGAAGGCACCGAACTCCGCCTTGACCGAGTCCCAGAGCTCGATGTCCTTCGTGTAAGTGGCGTGCACGAAGGCGTACGAGGCCGCGAAAACGGCCACGGTCTCTCTCTTGACCAGGGCGGCGTAGGTACAGTGCCCAAGGATGCTCTCCACCATCTGCCCGCTGGCTCGCCCACGCTGGAGGAGGTAGAGCAGCCCCCTCTCGATCCTGCACCGACGCTTCTGCGTGGGGCAGGTAGCAAGACTCGAGCCGTCGAGGTCAACGCCCAGCGCGGAGCCCTTCTCGGTGAAGAGCTCGACCTCGTGGATGTCCAGCCCGTTCTCGCTAAAGACCTGCGCCTGCTCGGAGGGGGCCGCGCCCGCAGTGTCGGCGCCCCTGCCCAGGACCCCGAGGTTGTCGACATAGACGTACCGCCAGAGGTCCGTCACGGGGGCGCCTGTCTCGAACATGGCCGACACCCCGCGATGAAGTAGAGGCTCCACGCAAAGCCCATCGGCAGGGGGCGCGCGGCGGGCCACACCTGGGCGCCCCCCGAGGCCAAGTCGCCCTCGACCAAGGGCAAGCCTGCGGGATCCACCTCCGCGGCGAGCACGGGCTCGTAGCAGAACATGCGGCTCATCCACGGGGGCATGATCACGCGGTGGAAACAGTTCTCCACGTCTGCGACACCGAGGGCAATGCGAAGCGCTCGGAGAGCGCCGCGGCCGAGGTCGCTGGTCAGCTCGGGGTCCTCGTCCACGAAAACCTCGATGGAGGCCGGGCCCTCCGCGGTCAGCAGGTCGACGTGAGGTGGCTGGGCGAAGCGCTGGTTGGCCGCTCGACCGTCCAAGATGAGCATCTGCTTGGTCTTACCCTTCTTCCAGACGAAGAAGGACCCGATGAAATCAATGGGCTGCGTGGTGTACTGGAGCATGCCTATGCTATGCAGGCGCCGGATGAACCGAAGGTACTGGCGACGCGACCGACCAAGGCGAGGGTCAGAGCACGGCTTGACGGGCTCCCGCCGTCGCGAGTCCACGAACTCACTGATGTCACGTAGCGCGCGCCCTCCACAACCCTCCAAGAAAAGGCGCCCCTGCTGGTCGACAAGGTCATGCACGGACGGCGCCGTGGAGACGTCGGCAGGGAGTGAGAGGAGGCGCAACTGGAAGGGGACAATGTTCGATTGGCATTCCTCATACAGGGAAACGCCACGGATCATCTCTAAAAACGACGATCTCGGAGAGGGTGCGTCAGCTGTCGGCCCCTGGGATCTGACCAGGCCCTCGACGCGCGCCACGACCTCATCATGCATCCCTGCGAACTCGCACCGATGCAGGGATGTGCTGCTCTCGAGTCCCTCCAGCCAAAAAGCGCCCTGATCGCGCGGTTCACGACCACGAAGATACGCCGCTGCCCACGAGGTCCTCGTCGCCCACGGTGATGTCGGCTGAAGACGCCCTCCGCCACCAGGGGGGTCGGGAAGAGCAAGCGCGAGCCCCGCCCCGGCGGTAAGGCTGCCGACGTGGGCCGAAACGTCTCGGCGGGAGGGGGCCCACCCCCCCCGCCGTGCTCAAGGGCGGTCATTGGGCCCCGGGGGGGCGCCACTCCCACGGCCGCGGCCCTCGGCGCCACCGCCGCGGCCTCGGCCGCCCCTCCCCCGGGATCCACCTCCTGCGCCCCCCTCCGGAGCCTCTTCCTCGCCGGGACTCGCCTGGAGCGTGCGAGCCCGCTGAGCGCCTGCAGCGATGTCCGCGTCCTCCTTCGCCCTTCTGGCCACGCACTGGCGCATCTCGGGCGAGATGGCGTCGACCGCTGCCGTAGTCCCAGAGAAGTAGCGCGCGAGCTGCCAGTTCGGCGCCTTGCCCGTCACCTGGCACGCGTCGATGATCGTCTGGATCCGGCGGACGGCCACCTCCATGCTCGCCAGCGCTGGCAGGTTGATCTGGTCGCAGGTGGCGCCGAGGAAAAGGATGTCGATGAGACATCGCATCTCGTGCATCACGCGGTCGGAGTCCTCGATGCGCCTCTCCCGAGCCCAGATGGCGAGCCACAAGCGTGGGTTGCCACCGTGACGCTCCACGTGGCGCATCACCGCGAGCACGGTCGCGGGACCCTGCAGCGGGAAGTCGGGGTCGACGACGCTGTGCGACTCCTGGCAGCACTTGCGAAAGTCCTTGTGTCGGCCGCCCTGTTCGTCGTAGTCCAGCCAGAGCGCGCGAGCATCGCCGCCGTCGGCCGCGGCGGCTGACGCCCCAGGCTCGGCAGCGCCCTCTCCCAGGATGGTCGGCCCGCGGCCCGCCTCCGGCTGATCCTGGCCAGCCACAAGCAGCTCCGCGCGCGCCGTGCCACACCAGTCGGCGATGAACTGCGGGACGAGGTCCGATCGAATGCAGGTGACCCGCCGATTGCCATCGCCGCGGTCCACCAAAGCATCGTACTTGCCGCCCCGTACATCCCTCGCCTCGAACGCCACGACAGAGCCAACCGCCCCGATCACGGACGGCTCGGCCAGCACCCGCACGTGCCTGTCGATGGGCGGTCCAGGACCGCGCGCAGGGAACTCCTCGGGCGCCTCGTCGCCAATGGCAGCCGAGCCCGAGGCGGCGGGGCGCCGAGTGCGGCGGCGCGGGAGAAAGCTCCCGCCAAAGAACTCGTCCAGCCCCTTCACCTCCCCGAAGCGCACCATCACCCGCTCGGGGCGCTGCAGCTCCAGACCCGCCGCCCTCGTGATCTCCTCGGCTTGCGCGGCCCCCTCGCGGATGACGGCCTGCAGCTCGTCCTCCGTCGGCGGCAGCGGGAACCGATATGCCTGCGCACCCAGCCGAGGGAGCCTCCCGTCCACCAGCAGGGGGGTCGCCCGCTCGAGCCCCTCGGGGTCAGACCCGTCCAAGTACTCCGGGTAGGGATCCTTGTCGGGAGTCTGGAGCACCCAGTGGGGCCCGCTAATCGGCCAGGCCGCCAGCCTCTCGTGCCAGACGCTGTCGTCGGCGTGCCAAGCCAGCAGCCGGGACCCCGGCATCAGAGTCCTCCAGAACTCCGAGTCCACGGCGGCGAGCGGGGCGATCGCCATTGCGTCGGAGGCAACCGCAGCAGGAGCAGGCGACCCGACCGCACTCCCAGAGTCCGCGCCCCAGGAGCTGTCCCGCCAGCCCCGCGCCGAAAGCCTGCGGCACCGACTGCCAGGGCGAGCCGCTAGGCACCTTCTCCGCTTTGGGCAGCGGGCACGACCGGTCGGGCGCCGCGGGGCACACGCACTCGCAGGCCGGGCGCGCCGGCTCTACGGGTGCCGCCGGGCGCAGGAGCCAGTAAGTAAACGCCTCGTGGCCCGCCAGGAACAGCAGCTTCTGGAGGGGCCCCCCAGCCATAAGATGTCCAGGCCGAAGGTCGCAGGCTCAACCCTGTGAGCCAAAAAGACTGTGGAGCGGAGCGAACGGAAGATGCTGAACAAGCGTGGACGGCGACAAGAGGCTCTCCTCCCCATGCCTGTGCACGCACTCCTATCAGCAGCCGCAACATCACCCTCATCAAAAGAATAGTCGTCTTCTTCATCAGCAGCATTCTCAGCAGCATCAGGATCACCACCACCACCATCACCATCATCATCAGCATCATCATCGTAATCATATAATCGTCATCACCGTCAGTTTCTCAATCATCAGCAGTAAACCTTCATCATCACCAGCAGCAGCAACAGTATCGTCACCGGTATCGTCAAAATCAGCATAAGCGCCATCGGCATCATCATCACCATCATAATCATTAGCATCATCATCGCCTCGATAGCCATCGCCTCATCTTCATCATCCTCACCATCAGCATAAACGTCAGCAAAATCATCTTCATCAACAACATTGTCGTCGACGGCTTGAGCGAGACACAATCGTCGTCGTCATTCTCAACGTCAGCATCAGCATCATGATCATCGTCACCGTCATTGTCATCTCATGATGATCATCAGCAGGAGCATAAACGTCGCGATCATCATCATCATCCTCATCATCGCCCTTATCATGATATCATCAACCGCATCGTCATCGTCTTCGTCCTCATCATTGTCACCACCATCTTGATAATCATCCTCCTCATCATCATCGTCGTCATCATCATCTTCATCATCGTCATCATCGTCGTCATCAGCACCATCAGGATCACCGTCGTCATCAACATCGTTGTCGTCATCGTCGTCATCGTCATCGGAATCATCATCATCACCATTCTCATCGTGGCCGAAGTCACCATAACCCTCATCGCCACTTCATCGTCATCGCTATCGCTATCGTAATCATCATCATCATCGTCACCATCACCATCACCATCACGACGCGGAAACATACATCACATCATAGGGCTCTCCCATGCCTCGCGACACGAAACATCACACGTCACGGCCTCCCGCACCCCCCCGACTCGCCGCGTACAGCTGGATACCGGTAAAAAACAACACAAAAATGCACTTGGCAAACCCGGGTATAACCAAAATGAAAGTCTATGTGATATGCGAACGGACATCTTACCATGCACTTATGCTCGTAGCCCCAAAAGGGGCCCAAGAAAGGCCAAATTGAGGAAGAGGACATTCGTTGGGGGCCTAAGAGCCTTCCCCACAAAATGGCCCCCAAGGCTCCAAACATGTCTTGGAAAAATGCCCCCAAGAGACCCCGAAGGGGCCTCAATAATTCAAGAAAGCCTTGGAAAGGATCCCAAGAGGCCGCCCCTGAGGCCTCCAAGGGAAGGGGCCCACAAAAGGCCCACAGCATGCGCGAAGACAGAGCAGGACGAACCAACAATAATTACAAGCAGGTAGCACGAAAAAAAACCAAACAGCACATCAAACATCGGAAACCACGGGTCTCATCTTCTGAAGGCTGGAAAAATGGCACAAACCCGATTGAAAGAAAATGGCGGTGATGCGACTTGCGAGCATGGAGTGTATCATGACATTGTGTTCATGTACTGTTCATGCACCTGCGAAGAACACCCAGCTCTGTGGCCGCGCAGGCCTCCGGGGCGACCCACCGCGCTCGCGTCCTGTGGGATCCGCTTGACCCCGAGGAGGTGCTGAGCACCTTGCCGACCCGATTTGCACTGCACGAACACATCACATGGCGGGACACTCCCCGGGATGAGCCCAGAAAGGAGGGGAAGGAACAGAGCAAAGCGAGACGGACGGGCGACAAAAGAGAGATGAACGGCATGGGAAAAGGGGGGAAAGGGCCGACGAGAAAAGAGGAACGGGGGGGAAGGAACACTCTGCCTCATCCTCCTCATCATCCTTCGCCTCCTCAGCCTGATTACGTTACGCCATTCTCAGGTTTCGGGAGGGATCCTCGTCTTTGCGGCTGGACGCGGCTCGGAGAACGCGCCATGACGGCGCCAGGCAGGCACCCGACGACGAATAGCGAGCGGAATGGAAGGAGGTTAGAAAGCGAAGAGGACGAGGAGGCATAAAGGAGAGGAGGCAGGGTGGGAGAGGAAAAAGGATACGAGCGGAAGGAGGCGGACTACAATTGCGGGTGGCAATGGTGAGTGGTAAGAGACATGGCGGCACTTGATTAGTAACATGAGAGGTAACAGAGTGGCAGTCTTTTCCGTGCCAACTATATACAGGTTCGCGGGACCCCTGCGAACCACGCGGCAAGGGGCCCATCCTACTCGAACAAGGGTTACTGAGCAATGGATATTAGTCCCCCGCGGCACTTCGGCCACAGGAACCCCCCCGCAATGATGCGCCAGAGCATGCGCCGCGAGGCCTCAGCATCGGGCGCCCGGCGCAAGCTCAGGGGCCTCAGCACGAACAGAACACAGTGAACCCTGGGTGCCCTGTCGGCTTGCTTGCGGTCAGCCCGCGCGCGAGATAAGCCGAGCTTACCCTGGCCAGGGTCGTGAATCGCAACGACTCCCCACCGCAGGGAGTGCCCAACGACAGGCTCTTCATTGCCCAACGCGACCAACTGGTGTTGCCACGCAGCCGGGGGCGCTTGCTCGCGGGCCTCGCGGGGGCCCGGCGCAGATCGCGCCCGGCGCCGGCGACTGTTGAGCGGCGCCGACGCGGCGCGCGCTGTCTGGGAGCGGCCCACTTCAGCCGCTCGTCGCAGGCGCCGCATCGCAGGCGCCTACTTCGGCCGTTCGCAGCGGCCCCGCCGTCGGCAACGCAGCGCGGCAAACGCGCCAGACCACCGCGACGCACGCCGTCGTTCAAGGAAGCGCGGTCGGTCATGCATCCACGACCTCTGCGGCGGAGCGCCGTCGCGCTGGCGCCTCGCAGCGCAGCCGGCGCTACGGTGTCAAAGCCGAGCGCGCGCTCGCCGCGCCAGCCGAGTGGCTGGAGCGTCGTGCCTGCCCGGGCTTCGCGACGCAGACGGCCGCGTCGCTGCCCGCGCGGCGCCAATCTCGCGCGAGACAAAAAAACCCACGCAAGTAACAGAGAACCTGATTTCCCACTGACGGCATGGAACGGCTTCTCGACAGCGCTCGCGTCGAACGAGATCTGCGGCGAGCGCGCGGTCGGGCCATCCTCGCAGCGCTCGTCGCAGCTCAGTCGCGAGCGCCTCGCCGCTGGCACGCTGGGCCCAGACGTACTCGAGCCCATCGACGCGCGGCGGTAGCCGCCAAGACGCACGCGCACAAATGCTGAACAGCGCGCTCAAGAGGACAGGGGTGGCGCTGCGCCAATAGACAAGCGCGCCCCACTACTCGCAAAATAACTGCTCGCAAATGGCCTGGTCCTTCCGCGGAGGATCTACGATACATTACAGCATAACGGACATATGTTTTCGGACGTTTGCGAGTCGGCATTTCGCGAGTAGTGGAACGCGCTCGGTGCGCCAAGTGAAACCGCGAGCCTTTCCAGTCGATCCGTTGCGGACGCGCCGGGGTTCGCGCCGCCTGCAGCCGCCCGACCAGCTTCCCATGGCCCCAGACAGGAGGTCACGCACAGCCATGACGACCGCGCGGCTCTGTGCGCATCATGACGGCGAGCTGGGGGGTGGACGTCACACGCGTAGCCGCTTTGGGCGCGACGTCGACGGCGGTGCCCCAAGACAGACGCTGCCGCGCGCGCGCGCTGGCGCGCTCGCGGGCAACCGTCAGTGCGAGGCCGCCGCCATGGCGCAGCACAGACAGTGCACGGGCGCGCGCAGGGCGGGCCCGCCCCCCAGTCACAGCTCCTGATAGGCGGCTCAAGCATCGGGCGGCTGGCGGAGAGTAAATGCCTACTCCAAGGGCTGACGCGGGAGCGACGAGTGAGGAGCAACTCAGGCACTGCCGCGCAACGACGCTAAACCGAGGCGCCAGACCCTTCCTCTCGTTCGGGGCCTCGTGCAGGACAGCAACCTGGGTGGGCGCCATCGGCGCGAAGACCTTAACGGCGTTGATCATGAAGGTCTACACGGGGCAGATCCCGCCCACTTCCGGCAGGAGAAGTCTACCAGACGTCGCGCATTGGAGCGTGCATGTTGTTCAGCATCTGGATGTAACATATAACCGATGATAGTCGCCATGGGACTGGGCGATCGGGCGCGGGCGTCGGCGACGGTCGCCGCCGAAAGGCTGGGGGGCGGCGGGCGGCCAGACCTTGCCCACCTGCTCGTTCGTCGTGCCCTCGCAGTCGCTGGGGCATCACACTGAATAGCATGTCGATCTGGCGATGCAAATGAAGGGCCCGGCCTTGTAGTTCGCTGCGCGGAAGCCGCCGGCGCTCACCGCGCGCGCCGACAGCGCGCGGGCACCCGACGGACTAGGCGAACTGGAAGTCGGCCGTCGGCGGCTAGGAGTAGATGAACTCGAGCGACTCGCGGCTCGACGCGTCGGGGCCCAGCTCCTCATTCATCTGGCGGCGCTCCACGCGTTGCCCAATGCCGCTGTCCCGCGCGAGGCCCGCGACGACCCCCCGCGCCTCTCCGGGGCGGCGCGTTCTCGTCGCCAAAAATACGCCCAAATGTGGCTCTCGAAGTCGCGATTCCGCATCGCATCGGCCCCGAATGCCGCAAGCACTGGCCGCTTGCCCTGGGGGCTGGCCACGGCGTTCGCGACGGTCTCGCGCCTCTGCGCGCCCGCGCCCCTTCCGCGGGCGCCCGTCTCGACGTTGACGAGGCGGCGCGAGGGCGCGACGCGGCGCAGAGCGCGGGCATCGATCTCGCCCGCCGCGACGCGCTCGTTCAGCGGGCGCGCAGTCTGGAGCGGGCCCAACGACGCGGTCGCGACCATCATCTTCAGGGTCGCGGCCATCGTCGCGACGTCGCCCAGCGACAGCTCGCAGCCGGCGGGGCGCGCCGCGAGGGGCCCCCCCGCGTGCGCGGAAACCTCGCCATGAGAGATATCACTCGTGCACATCGGGCGCGCTCAGCCGCGCGCCGCGTCGCTCGAGGCCGTTGATTTGCGGGCCGTGCCCCTTGACTGAGTACCTGCGCTTGCTGCGGCGCACCTCCCGCGGCCCTAGCCGCCCCGCCAGGCAGCGAGCGCCCTGCGGTCGCGGCGCCAGCGGCTTGCCGCCGTGCGCTCGCGCGACGCGGCCGCGCGGCGGCGCTGCGGGGTCGCTGCGCGCGAGGGGGCCCGCCGCAAACGCGCCGCGCAGTCAAGTCGCACAGTAGCCACGCAGCGCTGCGTGGCGCACAAGGGCGCCGCGCAAACTCGTCGCGCAGCCGCGCGACCCCTTCTGGGCCATGCTGCTCAGAGGGGCGCCAACGAGCCCTGGCGCCTTGCCCGTGGACGCAGCGAGCGGGCCCCTTGGCTGGAAGGCGTTGCGCCCGACCTGGGCAGCGGCAGTGCCGCGCGAGCGCGCGGGCCGGGATGGCGGCCGACGGGCGCGCGGGCTCCTGTTCAAGCGCTGCTTGGACACTTTGCAATTGCGGTCGTCGCGCGGTCGGCGGTCGGCGGCGCTCAGAGATGGGTCGGCCCCCGACCAGGCGCGCAAGGTCGGAAGGGTCACGCCCTGCGCGGTAACGACTCGCACGCGCGCCCCCAGACGCCAATCAGGGCACCTGAGGGTACGCGTACTCTGGGAAGTAGCAGCTGCCAGAGCGTGGCAGGCGGCGTGGGCGGCCTGTCATGCGGGCACTCTCGCGGAAATGAATGCTGAACAGAGGGGCCTGGTTGATCCGTCGACAGATATGGCGCATAACGAATCGGAAGTGTCGGCGCGGCAATACTTGTTGACATGGTCACAGCACGCTGGAACCCGTCGAAGCTCCGGGTTGGGTCACTTCAGGAACATCACTTTTCAACTCGACAACCTGTGCCAGACATTTGACCAGATACCCGCGGTAGCTATTGTCGGTAGTGCTGGCCACAGCCGCGCGCATGTCGGGCGTGCGCAGGGCGGTAAATGCCGCCAGCTCTTCTAGCCGACATCCAACGCCAGTCGCCAGCGGCATCTATCCCAACGCGCAAGAACCGATATATATATATATATATATATATAGGTGGGACCGAGCAGTCATAGTTCCAATATTCCTTTTGCGATATCTCCCACAGAATGGCAGCGAGATGCGGGGGGCGAGCGGTGCAAATTTCAAATGGCCCCCCAAACAATGGGGGCGGGCATTCCTGCGCGACACCTCCGTAAAAGATGTGAGCGAGTGGCGCGATGCATAGACCTCCCATGGAATGGGGGCGACTGGTAAAACATCCAAATGCTTCCCATGAACATGAGAACGGGTCGGGATCTACGGGCGAATGGCGCACTCCTCCGCGCTGGCCACTGGTGGACTAGGTCGCGCGGGCATGTGTTCAAGCTGCCTCAGCCCTGCCGCGCCGCGGTTGGGCGCGAAACAGCGACGCGCGCCGCCGCGCGAGGGCGGCCCCTGGACGACAGGCGCAAGAACGCGCATCTGCGGCCCACGTGCCCAGATGGAAGCCGGGCTACCCACGCAACAAGACCCGCTCCACCACTGCGTTGGCACGTCCGCGCCCAGTACGAAAGCATGCCCAGGATCGACTTCCAGCGGCGCACAGCAGCAACGCGCCGCGCCCGCCATCCCTTCGCCCAGCAGCAACGCACTGCGACCGCAGCTTGGGCAGGGGCGCGCCAGCCCCGCCGACCAGCCTCCCGCGCCCGCGCACGAGGAGGACGTCGATGTCTTCATCCTCGGCCGTCGCAGCCAACAGGGCAGCCCAGCTGGACCGCCTTGGCACGCGCGTCTGGCATGCCGCGACGGCGCAGGGCAGCCGGGATTCGCCGCGAAAGCCCGCGCGCGCGGCAGCGGTCGTTGGCGCGCCGCAGCTGGCGCGTCGAAGGCGCGGCGTCCGAGCCGCCGCCGCGCGACCCACTCAGACTTGCAGCGCAGATGGGCCGAGGCGCGTCTGCAATGCGCGCCTGCGCAAACGCAACGGCCTGCTCTCGCCGGGAACAACACCGCGCCCCCCCCCCCCCCCCCCCCCCCCCCCGAATCTGGCAGGAAACGAGAGGGCAGCGGCCGACTCACACCAGGAAGAAGGGCCCGAACGACTCACACCAGAACGAGAGGCCCGGAGATATGCGGGGGCAGGCGGAAACACGCCTGAAAAAAACACGACTGTCGGCATGCTTCGCAAGAGTTGCTGTTTTGAGATGGGCTGGTGGGGATACGCGAAGCGTGAAGAATTTCAAATGGCCTCCCAAACAATGGGGGCGAGCATTCCTGCGCGACACCTCCGTAAAAGATGTGAGCGAGTGGCGCGATGCATAGACCTCCCATGGAATGGGGGCGATTGGTAAAACATCCAAATGCTTCCCATGAGCATGAGAACGGGTCGGGATCTACGGGCGAATGGCGCACTCCTCCGCGCTGGCCACTGGTGGACTAGGTCGCGCGGGCACGTGTTCAAGCTGCCTCAGCCCTGCCGCGCCGCGGTTGGGCGCGAAACAGCGACGCGCGCCGCCGCGCGAGGGCGGCCCCTGGACGACAGGCGCAAGAGCGCGCATCTGCGGCCCACGTGCCCGGATGGACGCCGGGCTACCCACGCAACAAGACCCGCTCCACCACTGCGTTGGCACGCCCGCGCCCAGTGCGAAAGCATGCCCAGGATCGACTTCCAGCGGCGCACAGCAGCAACGCGCCGCGCCCGCCATCCCTTCGCCCAGCAGCAACGCACTGCGACCGCAGCTTGGGCAGGGGTGCGCCAGCCCCGCCGACCAGCCTCCCGCGCCCGCGCACGAGGAGGACGTCGATGTCTTCATCCTCGGCCGTCGCAGCCAACAGGGCAGCCCAGCTGGACCGCCTTGGCACGCGCGTCTGGCATGCAACGACGGCGCAGGGCAGCCGGGATTCGCCGCGAAAGCCCGCGCGCGCGGCAGCGGCCGATGGCGCGCCGCAGCTGGCGCGTCGAAGGCGCGGCGTCCGAGCCGCCGCCGCGCGACCCACTCAGACTTGCAGCGCAGATGGGCCGAGGCGCGTCTGCAATGCGCGCCTGCACAAACGCAGCGGCCTGCTCTCGCTGGGAACAACACCGCGCCTCCCCCCCCGAATCTGGCAGGACACGAGAGGGCAGCGGCCCGGCCAGAACTGCGCCGAGATAACCGCGCGCATCGTCAACGCGAAGACCAGCGCGCTTCCACTTCTGACCCGCCCCCCAAGAGAAGGGCGGCATGTCCGATCGCTGCCCGCGGCCGCGCATAGCAAAGACTCGTTCGCCCACGCCAGGAGCATGGAACCACGAGAATGATCGCGCCTCGACCTGCCGCGCGCCTCAGAAGCTGGTCGGGGAAAGCGGGTCCCCCGGCAAAGCGCAGCCGCGAGTCAGGGGCCAGCTGGCGCCGCCGTGAGCCGCAGCGGCCGCGGCTGAGTAACTGGGCCCCCCTCCCGTGCCTCGGATCTTCAGCGCGCGTTGGCACCTGGCTGTTCTGTGTCGCGCAAGGCGGAAAATTCTGCCGGAGCGGAGCGCGATGTCCAGGGCGGCCCAGGCGCTGCCGACCTGCTTCGTCCAGGTCTGAGAGTTCGGCAGGCTCAGCAATGCAAGGCCATTATCGCGGGGAGGAAGGTCGGGCAGTTAATATCGGTGATGTAGCAGTGGCACAACAACACACCTTGGCAGATAGCGAATTGGATAATTTCGCGGCCGCGCCAATTTTGCAACGCCCACGGCATCCCGCAACTGGGTGCTGGCACGTGCGACGCAGAGGCAAGTGCCGCTGCGGTGTGAAGCACAAGGTTGCAAGCCAATGTGTGGCGATAGTGTTCCATCGCCGTGCTTGGCAGACGTCCTTGACGAAGACATCGCGCACGCCTTGGCACTGCAAGAAACGCAGGCCTCTGGCTGCCAACGGGCTGCTGCACGCACTGCGCGTTTCGCCCCCGCTCTGAGTGCGATCTAGCACAGGCCCGCGGCGCCAGCAGTGGGAGTGACCAGCTGCGCCCGCGCCCGTGCGCTCCTTGATTGTGCGAGTCAGGCCAGGTCTGGGGTGCGCGCCGGGTGCCAGGCGCGCGCCGTCGCGCCTCGCCTGGCGGCCCCAACGCAACAGGGCCAATGCCGTCGTTGGGCACGGGCCCATAGCGCGCCCTGTCTGGGAGCCGCCACTCGCGGCCACGGCATCACATGGCTTGCGCTTCTGACCATTCCAAGCCTGTGGCAGGCTTCGCCTGGCAACCGTTGCCAGCGACCACGCAACAACAAGGCCCCTGCTTGGGCAGACACACGGATGCGGCACGTCAGCTAGCAAATCATACGATTGTACAAAAAGCCTACACAAAGCTGGCTGTCATTGAGAACCAGCCACACACCCGATGTTCACATAGTACTGAGTGGTTCTTCCACGCTGCACAGCGCAGCGGTTATCTCTAACGGTCGCCATCGCCGATGCCCTACATGTCACGAGCAACTGAAAGCGCGGATCATGCATGCGATTTGACGCTTGCCATCTCTGGTCGCACCCGAATGTGGCGCGTCGAGCGCAGTGTTCGTGGGGCGCGGGCGCGCCCGCGATGGCTGGCCCTGCAGGAACCGCAAGGCATCTGGGAGGCGGCTGAAAAAAAACGAGCGCGCAAATGCCGAAGTAATGACGCAAATCGCGTCGCGCGCGTGAGCGTTCTACGGAATCGCAACTTCGGGTGTGCATTGGTTCCGCTTTGCTTTACCGTCTTCGCCGCTATTGCGGGTGATAGCGAAACACTGGGCCTCGCGCGCCATGGCGGCGCAGGGAACGTCGCAGCCTCGCGCGCGCGATGCACGAGACACCGCAGTGCCTCGTGTGGAGCGCAGTCACAACACGGGACGTCCTTGCGTAATCCTGGGTCTTGGCTCACGCGCTCAAGTGTCGCCCGCTTGCGTGCGCAAATGCAGTTCAACTGTAACCCAGGCGTGGATCAAGTGCAGTCCAGGTGTCGCCCTTGTGTTGCACTCCAGTGTAGTTCAAACGTAGTCGAAGTGTAATTCCAATGTTGTTCAGGTGCGTCCAGATGAAGCCCGCGTAGTCCCTGTAGTTCACCTATAGTGTTACCCTAAAACTAGTAGCGTTCAAGAGTGATTCGAATATGTTCAAGGGTAATACAAGGGAAGGGCTCGTGGGGTTCACCTGTAGTTCAGGTTAGTTCATTCGTGGTGGAGGTTAGCCCGTGTAGTTCAAGTGTAGTGCACGTAGAGATCAAGCGTAGTTCAAATGAAGCCCACGTGCGTCTCAAAAGTAGCCGAAGTGCGGTTCGAGTGCAATCCGGGCGTCGTTCGAGCGTGGTTCTGGCGTAGCCATTGCAAGCCAAGTGTAGTTTTCAAGTGCAGTCCGACTAGTTCAATAATGATGCAAGTGCAACGCAGGTGCGGCCAGCTGTAGATCAAGTCCGGTACAAACGTAACCGTTGTAGTTCATATGTATGTCATGAAACGTGTAGTTAGGGGTGGTTCATGTGACATGGAAGTGTAGTTCGGGTGTGGTGAAAATGTGTTTAAGTGTGGTCCAAGCGTAGTCAAAATATGGTTCAAGAGTATCCCAAGCGCCACCGCTGTAGCTCAACTGCAGTCCACGCGTAGTTCAAAGGAAGCCCGCGTGTATTCCGCGCGTACTCTATTTCAAGTGAAATCCATGTGTCGTTCATCTGCGGCCGAGGTATAGGCAGTATAGCTCAAGTCGGCTTCAAGTGCAGTTCAAGTGTCGTCCGATTGTAGTTCGGGTGTGGTTCAGGTGTCGCCCAAGCGCGTTCCAAGTGCAGTCCAGGTGCAGTGCATGTGTGGTACAGGTGTAGTCATTGCAGTTCACGCAAATTGCAGGCCTGGTGCAGGTGGAATTCAAGTGTAATGCAAATGCCGTTCAAGGTAGTTAAAGCGCGCTCCGGACAAAAAGTGTAGTTCGGGCGCGTTGCAGGCGTAGTCCGTATATTTCAAGCGTGGCCCGAGTGAACTTCAAGTGTAGATCAACTGTGCTCCAGGTGTGCTGCAAGTGTATATCAAGTGTGATTCGAATGAGTCCCGGGTGTGGTCCGACTGCAGGTAGGGTCCAGCCCTTCCAGTGCAAGTGTAGTTCACATGCGACTCGGATCTCCCGGATGTAGTGCAAGTGTGGTTCAGGTGCGGATCAAGTGAAGTTCGGGTGTGTTTCGGGTGTGGTTCAGGCGCGGTCAATGAAACACTTGTGTACCCCAGGTGGAACGCAAGTAGTGCAAGTGTAGTACAGTGCAGTCAAGTGCAGTTCAAGTGTGGTTGAAGCGAAACGCAGACAAAGTTTAAGTGAAACTCAGGTGTAGCTGTAGCAGTCCAAGTGCAGCTCATGTGTAATTAATGTGGTTCGTGTGTGGTCCAAGAGCACTCCAAGCGTAGTTCAAGTGCGGTACGACGGCAGTTCAGTTGTAGTGCGTTTGCGGTTCGGGTGTAGTCCTTGAGATCCGGATGTAGGTCGACTGCCGTGCCAAATTGTTCAAGTTTAGTTCAACTGTAGTTCACGCGCGGTCCAAATGCGATCCAAGTGTTGTTCGAATGTTTTCCGCATGCGGTCGCTGTGTAATTCGTGTAGATCAAGTGATGTGATTCAAGTGTGGCACAAGCGCCATCAACATTAAATTCAGGTGTGACTCAAGTGCGGTTGTGGTGCAGTCGTTGCAGATCAAGGGGGGGGGGGGGGGGGGGGGGGGGGGGGGGGGGGGGGGGGGCCCCCCCCGACATGATATGCGAATGTACATCAAGGTAGTTCACGTGGAACCGAAGTGTAGGTGTAGGTCCAGCTTAATTCAAGCAAGCGTTGTGCAAGTGCAGCTCTGTCAGTTCGAGTGTTGCTCAAGTCTGATTCAAGTGCAGCTCAATTCTAGCGCTGTTCGAGCGTAGTTCAAGGGTGGTTCAAATGTAGTTCATGGGTGGTTCGCGAAGCACGCCGCCGCCGCCTACATCGCTTCCAGAGCGAAGAGCACCGACCTCTGTCGGCAGCTCTACCCGGGCTACTCCAACAACCCCGACCGCGACGGAGGTAGCCTGGCGGCTGCGGTGCAGGCCCGCAACGCAGTCGTGCGGGACGCCGAGCGGGTGGTGTTCGACCACGCGCAGCACGGCAACCAGAAGGCCCTCTCCGACGCGGTGGACAGCGCCTCGCTCGACGGACTTCTGGCGGGCCCCACCCTGGCTGGCAAGGCGCACCTCTCTCTGGTGCAAGCCCCTGGCGCGGCCGCGTGGCTCCAGGCGCCGCCCTGCGAGGCCACCAGCACCGCCTTCCCGCGCGGCCTCATGCAGGTCGGCCTGCAGAGGCGGCTGCGAGTCCAGCTCCTGCAGGAGGAGTGTTTCTGCTCTGCGACCGCTCCCTGGTCTGCGCCTGCCGCGGCGACCGAGCCAAACGCCACGACGCCCTGCGCAACCAGGCCTTCTTCGACGCCCTGGCCGCCGGCCACGCCGGGGCGGAGTTGGCGCGCCCGGGGCTGCCGCCCGCGCGCCCCGCCGGGAAGGCCACCCCCGGGGGCGCGGCGGCCTCCGCGGCAGACGCCGTGCGAGGTGCCCCCTGCGCTGCCTAGCGCCCCCCGCCCCCCCCCCCCCCCGCCCTTGCTGGGCAGCGCGGGCGCCCCCCGCGCCCTTTCGCCAACGTCGCGCCGGCGACCCCTCCCACGCGCCGCCCGGCCCTTCCCCGGCGGGGCGGTGGATGGATCCCGCAGAGGGCAATCCCCACCAAGCCGCATAGCGCTGGGTTCGGGCGGCCGCCCCGCCCAGGTCGCCGCCGTAGGGCCCGCGTAGCCTCGTCGCGGGCGGCTCTTCACTCCCGGCCCCTGGCCCGGCCTGTCTGCATGCGGTCGCTGCTCTCTCTCCTCCTTGTCCTCTTCCCCCCCCCCCTCCCTTCGCTTCTGCTCGTCGCTCCCCTCCCTTTCCTTTCCTCCTGCTCCCTGCCTGCTGTCTCCGCCTGGCCCGTCTTCTGCCTGCCCGCCCGCCCCGCCGGCCCTGGCCTCCCGCCTGGGCGTTCGCCGTCGTCTGCCTGCCTCTCCCCTCCTCGCCCTTCCGCCGGACAGCGCAGCCTGCCCGGAACCAGCGTGGCGGCATATAGGGGCCTGACAAGCTGGTCCTGGTGGCTTCCGATTTGCTTGCGCAGGAGCTAGATGCGCATAGTTCAGGGCATTTTTCTTGCGCCGTCATCCGTCGCGGGACGCGCCTGAGCCCCCCCGCCATTGGGCGGTGATCAGGACGTCGAATTGCGAATGTTGCAAGTCAATGTTGGTGCAGGTGTAGGTACGTGCAGTTCGAGCCCAGCTCATGCGTAGTTCAGGCGATGTCCAAGTGCAGTTCATATGTAGCCCCCATGGAATTCAAGCGCGGTGCAAGTGCACTTCAGGTGTAGTTCAAATGCGGCTCGGGCGTAATTGCAGCGCAAGTGTAATTCAGGTGTAGGTCGACTGTCGGCGAGGTGACGCTGAGGTGTAGTTCAGGTGTAGTTCAAGTGTGGTTCAAGGGTGGCCTGGGTCTAGTTTCAAGTGCGGTTATTTCGTAGCTCTTGAAATTCAAGTGTAGTTCAAGTCTAGTCCAACTGAAATGCACGTGCGGCCCCAGTGTAGTACAAGTGTCAGCCCCAGTGCTGCCCAGTGCACTTCAAGTGAAGATCACCTGTAGTCCGGGTGCAGTGCAGGCGTGGGTCTGTTGTGATCCAGACGTGGTTCACATGTAGTCCTGGCGCGGCTCATGCGAAGTCCAGGCGCAGCTTAAGCGTGTTCCTGGAATGGCGCTAGTGCGTGTCAAGTGCAGACCAAGCATAGTGCGTGCGTAATTCGAATGTGCTTCAAGCGCAGCTCACTCGCGGCCCTGGCGCCGCGCCCTCTCGGCGCGCCGCGGCATGGCCAAGCGCTCGAGGCGCGGGCGTCGTTGAGGCGCATTGCAAGATCAATGCAGGCGTTAGCTGCACGTGGCTCGAACAACCGACGCGCGCTTCGCGCGCGACGGCGCCGCTCCGCCCGCGCAGACGCGCCGCGCCGCCCCGGCCGACAGTCGCGCGCAGCGCGCGCAGTCTGGCCCGCGCGTCCTTCAAGTGCAAAAAAGGATGAGTTCGCGCGCGACGCAAGTTCGCGCGTTCGAGCTGGCCCCCCCCGATCGCGCGCGCGACGGCGGCGCGGCGTCGCGGATTTCCACGCGCCGCCCAGCCCCCGCGTCGCGCAAACCAGCGGCCGCGCGAGATGCCGCGCGCGCGAGGCCGGCGGCGGCGCAGCAGCTCGCCCCGCCCAGGCAGCGCGCAAGCGCCCCGCCGACCGCGGCGGCTCGCCAGATAATGGGGCACGCGAGCCGCGCGCCAAAGCAGCCGCCCTCCCCATGCAAAACCGTTTCACGCACCAGGTGCCCTGCTGGTCCACGCGCGGCCCCATCTCCGACCCGCGCTAGATCGCATGCGCGGGCGTGCCTCGGGCGCGCCCCGTGCGTCGCGAGTCGAATGGGGGCGCAGCGCAGCCCGCGGCGCGCGCGGTCCGTCCGCGGCCCAGGGCGCCCCCCGCCCGCGCCCGCCCGGCCAAAGCCCCAGACAAGCGACAGCTCGCGCGGGGGACGCGCGAGCGTGACATCGCGTCAGCCCAGCGCCAGTGCACGCGCGCACCTGGGCACGCGCGGTCAACGGGACCCAGCGCCCGACGCAACCTTGAGAGCGCTGGCCCGCGCGCGACCTGTGCGCGCGGAGCTGAGCCTTATCTGCCTCAGCTGCGCGAGCAGCCAACAGTTGGCTGGGCGCAGATGGCCGCCGGGAAGGACTGCCGCGACCGCCATTTTAGTTTTGGGTTGCGCTGCGCCGAGACATGCTCACGCTGCCTTGGCCCGGGGACACGCGGCCATGAGGCAGCGAGATTCGTTCTTGATTGGAGATTGTCACGGGGCCACTGGAATTGTGGAAGACGCGACGTTCGGGAGACTTCGGGAGACGTTTCTATATTGAGCCCGTTCCTGTATTTTCCTCAGTATATATATATGTGTATATATACACATATATATATGTGTGCTTGTTTATTATGTTTCTCTCTCTCTCTCTCTCGCTCTCTGTATGTGTATATATTTATGTATATGTATCGCTTGTGTTGTTTATGTTGTATTATTTCCATCTCTCTCTTTGTCTTTCTCTCTCTCTCTCTCTCTCGCTCTCTCTCTCTCTCTCTCTCTCTCTCTCTCTCTCCCCCTCTCCCCCTCTCTCTCTTTCTCTTTCTCTTTCTCTTTCTCCTTATCTTTCTATTTCTCTTTCTCTTTATATTTCTCTTTCTCTTTCTCTTTCTCTTCCTCTTTCTTTTTTTGTCTCTCTCTCTCTCTCTTTCTCTCTCCCTCTCTTTCTCCCTCTCTCTCTCTCTCTCCTCTCTCTTTCTTCTCTCTCTCTCTCTCTCTTCTCTCTCTCTCTCTCTCTCTCTTCTCCTCTCTCTCTCTCTCTCTTCTCTCTCTCTCTCTCTCTCCTCTCTCTCTTCTTCTCTCTCTCTCTCTCTCTCTCTCCTCCTCTCTCTCTCTCTCTCTTCTCTCTCTCTCTCTATCTCTCTCTCTCTCCTCTCTCTCTCTCTCTCTCTCTCTCCTCTCTCTCTCTCTCTCTCTCTCTCTCTCTCTCTCTCTCTCTCTCTCCCTGTCCTCTCTTTCTCCCTATCTCTCCACGTCTCGCAGTCGCGCCAACGCGCGCTGGGCGGGGCCCATGATGTCCAACTCCATGTTCTGGTGACTAGCCCAGGAGCGGGCACTTCGAACCTTGCCCCGCTCTCCGTCGCTCCGCCCTAGAATGGGCGTCAGACGCGAATGACCTGCCATCGGCGCTGCCCCGATCCGATCCGAGAAGGGAAAGGGCGGGGGGCGGCCGCTCGAGCGGGCTGCCAGCGGCTCAGACTCGGCAGGGCCCGCCCGGCTCGGAAGGCACGGCCCGCCCGCGGTCAGTTTCCTGACCCGCCTGGCGCGCCAGGCGCCAGGCGCGCCGCGCGACCCCGGGCAGGGTCGCAAACCCTCATGGGCCACGAGAGTCCGCGCCCCGAGAAAGGAGGGCGACCGGGAGCGGGCCACATGGAATCGCGCACGCAAGGGGGCCCCATGGAATCGCGCCACCCTGCGGGGCGGCCGCGCTGACGCGGGGGGGCGATGGGGGAAACTTCCAAATTCGATGCCACGGCAATCCTGGCAACACCCGGGGCACATGCTTCAAATCGTGGTGGCAGGCTCTCGGCGAAACTGAGACGCGCTGCATGTCCGAAGTGACCCAAACCAGACGACAAACGCGAAGAATAACTGCACGCGCGCGCAGAAAGAGAAGTGTCTCTGGCTTACCACACCCAACCAGACGGCAAATACTCGCACAACCACGAAGCCTCAGTAAGGTCGTACGCTGAAAACGACTCATCAGAACCCCAGGGAACTCATTTTCGTGCTTCCAACGCGCTCAGACAAGAGAACCCTCCAAGTGCTTGACTGGGTTCATGAACATTAAATGCTCAACTTCGTGAGTCACCACGTGCAGAAAGCGAGGCCACTGCGGGTCTCCCAAACCATCATATCGTCGAAGCGCCCTCCGTCGCTTCATCAAGTACGATCGAACGACTGGCCTCGATTGAACCACCGCCTTTCGCAGAAGCGCCGACCTCAATGAGATCTTGCGCTGCACCGGCCTGTATGCACGCAGACGAAGGACTGGACAAGATCGCGACCCAAGAGTCGATGAGGAAGCTGTGGGCGCGGGTTGGCGGTTGCGGTGGCTCTTGCGCGTTGACCTTCTGGCCTTGCCGATGGTAGCACCAGTTGCCTCGGCAGCCTCCTGGACCCCATGACCGCCTCAGCCCCCGATGGTAGCACCAGCTGCCTCGGCAGCCTCCTGGACCCCATGACCGCCTCAGCCCCCGAGCATCGAAGGTGGTTTTCGCCTTTGCTTTGCTGTCCCGCTGGCGCTGGCGCAATTGCTCGAGGTCCTGCCTCATGACGGCTTCCTTGGGGGGAAGCCTGCAAGCGCACACCATATTTCTCTTTCTCTCTCCCTCTCTCTCTCTCTCTTTTTCTCCGATTCCCGCGAGACCTCAGCTCGATGAACGCATTGGCACTACGCTCTCCGAGGCCCTGTCTACCTCCACTGGCTGCCTTTAAGCGTCACAATGCCAGGTTCAGCAACAAGGGTGTGCGATGGGCATCCGCGCGCGCGAGCAAGTGGTCATCGCAGTCGTCCAGTCTGCGATTGCCGAGGAGCTCGAGACCCTGCTCGTACCTTTGCTTGGCGAACGAGACGGACTGCGTCTTGAACGACTCAGCGTTGCCCTCCTCCTGCAACTCCGCAGCCTGCTCGAGCCAGTCCGCCGCCCCGGCCGCTCCCGCGGCACCAGTGGAAGGTGCCATCCTGGCGCATGTCCACGCCCGCGCGGACGTGGAGGCGGCCAAAGGACATGAGGGCGCGGAAACGTGCGCCTGGTCGGGACCCGGCTCCACCAACGCACCGTCGCGGGGATGGTGAGGCTTTGCTCCGCTTGAGATTAAGGATTCGAGGAACTACACGGCTTGAGCCCGCCATGGACTCCAGGTCATGTTGATTAAAGTTGGAAGGACACGTGATGCGCGAGGGACAGAGAATTACCACTGGGACGCGCGTATCAGGGTGCGTTGGGCTGTGGGGTAGCAGTGCGAGGCCGCTCATTCGCTGGCTGGCGGGCCACGCCAGCCAGCGCGCATCGCGGGTGAGAAAACCTACGGACGGGGAGCCGCCTGCCCGGGCGGCGGCCAGAAGTCACCTGCCTAGTGAAAGGCAGCCAAGGGGCTTGCCAAGCAGCTCCGAGATCGGCCCCCAGTGTGGATTGTGATGCCTGCGCGGTTACAGACGGCCAGTGGGAACACGTTATGCACGTACCCCCCTGAAACTACGCACACCATCAGGTAGAACTCAATACATATGTGTCGACAACTGCGGTACCCAGACGACGGAGGACCGCGGACACCATCGAACCTCCCAAGCTAGCAATCACGCGACGACCAATACGTATATACGATGAGATGCATGACAGAGCCGTCGCACTGAAGCGAAGGCTTGGTTGATCTCGCTTAGACCTGGGATCGTGGTACCGGCCTCGTGCAGCGTCGCAGCAACGTGTTGGAAAACAAACTGGAATATCAAGAGGTGGGCTGAGTAAGCGTGTATCTTCTGCGATTTCTCGAAAACGAAGTCGCTGCAAACAGTGCGAGGGGGAAGGGATGAAGGAGGGACGAGGGAGAAAGAAGAGGGGTAAGGATGACGAGGAGGAGAAGCAGCAGCAGCAGGAAAGAGGGCGAAGGGGAGGCAGGAGGCTCAAGAGGCAGTGCGGAGCGGGAGGGGCGAAGAGGGAGATACAAGTAAAACAGGTGGAACGAATGCAACAGACGGGGGGGGGCAGCAGGGAGCAACGAAAGCACCGCGGCCAACACGGCGGCAAAGACCACAACCACGACGACGACGACGTTGACGACGACGACGACGACGACAATACCCAGTTTCGGCCGCGGACTGGCGCGGCCCTGCTGCGCCAGTTCGCCCCGACTGGCTGACCCAGAGAGAATACCGAGCACTGAAACGATGATAGAAGAACCTGACGGCCGAAAGTAAGGTAAGCTGGGCAAGCGCTGAGAAGATCTAAGCCCAGGTAGGCCTGGCCAAGCGTGGCTTGAACACGCCAAGCTCCAGCGTCAGATGAAGCCAAAGGTAAAGTTGAAGTAGAGGCTGCATCTGAAGCTGAATATGTAGCTAAAGACGCGCATATACGGAGCAACCGCCACACGTCTCATCCAAAGCACAGTATACAGCAAGTCTGTGCACAGACTTTGGCCTCAGCCGAAGCAAAACACCCAGGACTACTGGATGAGCTGACCTAAATATACAGATGACACTAAGGGCAAAAGCGTTGCTTTTTCGGTGGGGTCGCCCCTCACTTTACCCGTCCCGTGGGTATGGCAGTACGACGGCGAGGCCAACGCGAGGGGCCAGGGGATTTGTTAATGACCAGGCTGGCTCCAAAATTGCCCCAGGTAGCTCAAGCTGGCCCCCGATGTGGCACAACTGAGCCGAAGATGGTTAAATGGCCACTGCACCTCCTAAGGATACACCCGAGAGGCCAACAACCATGCAACACACAACAGCGCTCAACAACTGACCATCGGGGACCCCGCACAATGAGCGTGTGTACTTTCGATGCGCACAATACGTGGAACGGATTACGTGGAACAACCTGCACATGCAATCATTATAATGGTAGCGCGAAGCGTAATGATGCTCAACGGTGGGCCAATAATGTGTTATTGCGTCCTCGATGTGTCTTCTATAGGGAAGGCTGGCTATACGGTGCGATATGCGGGGGTGCAACCTGTGGGGTGCCATTGATTTTTACAAGTGGGTTGACACATTCCCTGCCCAGGCAAACATCCCACCCACCCACCCGCAACTTCGTTTGCAAAACCCATGCGGCGGCGATTGCGACGAGTATTTTGCGTTGGCTCGTGCATCTTCGCGGACGCGCTAGCCCGCGCACGCTCGCGCGCACACAAGCCGGTTAGTTTGGCGCGACCGACGCGGCCGCGGCAGCGCTGACCGCTCGGCACTTCACGGCGGGCACGTTAGTACGAGTCGGCGGCGCGAGGGGCCTTCATTGCCAACAACAATGTGTTTAGCTGTAAAAAAACATGGTGCCCTAAAGAACTCGCAGGACCGCGAGCGCAAACAGATGTGAAGCCTGATGGTGCAAAACCATGTGTGTTAAGTTTGTTTCGGGGGGCTCGCACCAGGTGTTCGAAAGACTTCGGCATGCGCGCGCGACGACGCGCGGGTGCGTACCTCCATTTACTAAATGCAAAAACCTCTTGCGACCCCACGCGCGCAAGGGCGTTCCAGCGATTCCGACATGCGCGCGCGAGGGTCCCGTTTGGTAGCAATTTCTGAGAATGGCAGAAAAACCTGTGCTTCTTGAAGCGCAAGAATTGGGGGCGCTAATTTGTTGTGAATTCCCTATATGTTGCAAAACCACGCGTTCGATTTAAAAAATCTTGGCTTTCGATTTAGGCACCCTTGCGGAACCAATGCTTTTGATGGATGGCAGCATGCTCGCGCGACGACGCGTGCGCGTGCATGTCGCCATCGCCTTGCGACGGGATTCTGCTCGGGGCGGAACTTATGATATTTTATGAGCGAGCGCGCGCCCTGTATTGTTGCAGGGGATGATGGGGGGGATACTGGCCTGCCAAGGTTGGTACAATCATAATTTCGATGGGCGGTGGGGCATAACCATGCGCCAACGCCCGTGCGAAAAGGGGACCGTTAATTTCGCCAGGGGGAGGGGGGGGGGAAGGGGGGGGGAGGGGGAAGGGGGGATCCTAATACTCTTACTCTGTAAGGGAAGAGAATGCAGGTCGCGCGATCTATGGCGGCGACGAGGCGGCCGCGCGATGTCCAAGAGCAGTTTATTCGTGGCGCTGCAGTGCGCGCATTCAAAACAAAAAGGGAGTCGGGGCAACCTGGGCCGCCGGGGACGCCCCCGCGACCGCCCTGGCGCTCCGCGCCCAGGGGCAGATCCCCGCGCCGGGTTCGCCCGGGGGGGGCAAGTCTTCAGAGCCCCCCCGCGTCGACAGCGATCGGCGCCGACGCGTCGACGCCGACGCTTGGCGCCGACGCTCGGCGCCGACGCTCGGCGCCGACGCTCGGCAGTCACGCTCGGCGGCGACATTCAGCGCCGACGCTCGGCGAGCGCACTCACCGCGAGTGCACTCTCAGCCCCAACGCCTCAGAGCGCACTCGCCATTAAGCACTCTGGTGAATGCACACTGGGCATCAAACGGAGGATGCCCAGAGCGCAGCGACCCGCGCATGGCGACTTCCCCATCGCGAATAATAGAAATACCGCCACACGCGCGCGCCGGTACAGTGTAGACTGCACCGACAATGCGAAAATGTAGAGAACGCGTTCCAACTTGGAAAGCCAATCGGCAATCGCTAAAAAGGTCGGCTTCAATTCGCAGGCCGACGCGGCGACATTCCTATCGCGGACAAAAGAAGACCCCCCACGAGAAGGCGCGCGTCGGCGCATTCTAGGCTGCACCAATGGACGAAAACACAAAGACTGCACGATACGTTGGACATCGCATGGGCGACCGCTACCAATTCAGTTCTAGTTCCCAGACCAGCGTGGCGACTTTCCTATTGCGGAAAACACAGAAACAGCCACGCGCGCTCGCGCGCGTCGGCGCACTGGGGACTGCAACTCATATACGAAAACGATGTTAAGCTTGGAACTCAAGTCAGCTAGCGCAAAGGGGTCACTTTAGTTCCCAGACCAGCATGGCGACATGAGCATTGATGACCATACAGAAACCGCCACGCGCGCGCGTCGGCGCATTGTAAGCTGCACCAATAGACGACGGCGTAAAGACCGAATGTGAAGTCGGAAATCCAATCGGCAAACGCTAAGGTTCACGTTCGTTCCAAGGCCACCAAGGCGACTTTCCTTTTGCGGGCAAGACAGAAGCCGCCACGCGAACGCGGGCGTCGGCGCTTTGTAGGCTGCACCATTGCACGAAGCCGAATAGTAAATACCGCATGTTAAATGGGAAATCCAGTCGGCAACGGCTGCGGGTTCACGCCGCGCGCGCGCGCGCGGGCGCGCCGGCGCATTGCAGGCTGCGCCGATCGACGAAAACGTAAAGACCGCAAATCAAGTTCAAACAAAAATCGGCAATCGCTGCGGGTTCGTTTGGGTTCGCGAGCTAGCATTGCGACTTTCCGATTGTGGCCCGCCGCGCGCGCAGCGGCCCGCGCGCATCTTGCATGGACAAACGCGATGCGCGAGGGCCGTGGGCCGCCGCGCGCGCGATGGCCCACGCGAATATTGCGTGACAGACGCAGCGCGCGAGGGGCCGCCGCGCGCGAGCTGCAGCCCACGCGCGTCTTGCAGGGAAAAATGCACTTCGCGGGGGGCCTGGGCCACCGCGCGCGCGGCGGCTCACGCGCATCTCGCACGGACGAGCACAACGCGCGAGCGGCCAGGGTCGCCGCGCGAGCGATGGCCCACGCGCACCTTGCTTGGAAAAACAATGCACGAGCGCGCCAATGGCCGCCGCGCGCGCGGCTGCCTGCGCGCATCTTGCACCGGGCCGCACAATGCGCGAGGAGCTGGGGCCGCCGCGCGCGCGGCTGCCCACGCGCATCTTGCATGGCAAACGCAAAATGCGCGACGGGGTCAAGGCCGTCACGCGCGCGGCGGCCCGCGCGCATTTTGCGCGGAAAAAGTTAGCCTGGCGAAGAACCCATACATATGCAGTTGTCAGTGCCGCAGCTGCGGGATTCATCTTCAAAGGAACTCCCCATAGGACCACGGAACGTGTGAGGCGTGTGCCGAGATGGGTGCCACTGGGGCATTCGGCGAAGCTCCATATGGGGACATGAAACACGCGCGGGGCGCGCCGACATGGGTGGCGGATGCGCAGGTGAGGGCCGCCACTGGGGCCTCCAGTGGAGCTCCCTATGGGCCCCCGAAACATGATGCTGCTGCGGGGGGGGGGGGGGGGGGCAGGATGGGTGGCGGAGACGCATGTAGGCGCCGCTACTGGGGCCTTCGGTGGAGCTCCCTATGGAACCATGAAGCGCGTGAGGGGTGTACTGGGAAGCGTGGCGGGGCGCATGAGCGCCGCCACTGGGGCCTTCGGTGCAGCTCCCTACGGGGCCACGAAGCGTGTGTGGGGTGTGCCGAATGGGGTGCGAATGGTGACGCGTGCGGGCGGTGCCACTGGGGCCTTCGGTGGAGCTCCCCATGGGGCCACGAAGCCTGTTGTTGCGAAGGGCGCGCCGGGATGGGTAGCGGGGGCGCATGTGAGCGCGGCCGCTGGGGCCTTCGGCGGAGCTCCCTATGGCGCCACGAAGCGTGTGAGGGGTGTGCCCTATTGGGTGTGCGTGACGCATGCGGGCGGCAGCGCTGGGGCCTTCTGCGGGGCTCCCTAGAAGGCCACGAAACGTGTGAGGGGTGTGCCGAATTGGGTGTGCGTGACGCATGCGGGCGGCAGCGCTGGGGCCTTCGGCGGAGCTCCCTATTGGGCCACGAAGCGTGTGTGGGGTGTCCCGAATTGAGCGTGCGCGACGCATGCGGGCGGCAACGCTGGGGCCTTCGGTGGAGCTCCCTATGGGGCCACGAAACGTGTGAGGGGTGTGCCGACTTGGGTGTGCGTGACGCATGCGGGCGGCAGCGCTGGGGCCTTCGGCGGGCACCCCTAGGGGGCTACGAAACGTGTGAGGGGTGCGCCAAATTGGGTGTGCGTGACGCATGCGGGCGGCAGCGCTGGAGCCTTCGGCGGAGCTCCCTATGGGGCCACGAAACGTGTGAGGGGTGTGCCGAAATGGGTGTGCGGGACGCATGCGGGCGGCAACGCTCTGGTCCTTGCGGGCTCCCTAGGGGCCACGAAACGTGTGAGGGGTGTGCCGGGGTGTGCGTGACGCATGCGGGCGGCAGCACTGGGGCCTTCGGTGGAGCTCCCTATGGGGCCACGAAACGTGTGAGGGGTGTGCCGAATTGGGTGTGCGTGACGCATGCGGGCGGCAGCACTGGGGCCTTCGGCGGAGCCCCTTATGGGGCCACGAAGCGTGCGAGGGGTGTGCGTGGGCGTGCGCGACGCATGCGGGCGGCAGCGCTGGGGCCTTCGGCCCCCCATATGGAGCCACGAAACGTGTGAGGGGTGTGCCGAATTGGGTGTGCGGGAAGCATGCGGGCGGCAACGCTGGGACCTTCGGTGGAGCTCCCTATGGGGCCACGAAACGTGTGGGGGGTGTGCCGAACATGGGTGTGCGTGACATTATGCGGGCGGCAGCGCTGGGGCCTTCGGCGGAGCTCCCTATGGGGCCACAAAGCGTGTGAGGGGTGTGCCGAATTGGGTGTGCGTGGCGCATGCGGGCCGCAGCGCTGGGGCCTTCGGCGGAACTCCCTATGGGGCCACGCAGCGTGTGAAGGGTGTGCCGAATTGGGTGTGCGTGACGCATGCGGGCGGCAGCGCTGGGGCCTTCGGCGGAGCCCCCTATGGGGCCACGGAACGTGTACGGGGTGTGCCGAATTGGGTGTGCGTGACGCATGCGGGCGGTAGCGCTGGGGCCTTCGGCTGAGCTCCCATATGGGGCCACGAAACGTGTGAGGGGTGTGCCGAAGTGGGTGCGCGTGACGCATGCGGGCGGCAGCACTGGGGCCTTTGGTGGAGCTCCCTATGGGGCCACGAAACGTGCGAGGGGTGTGCTGAATTGGGCATGCGTGACGCATGCGGGCGGCAGAAGGAGAGGGGGGGGGGGAGGAGGAAGGGGGAACGCGGGGCGACGTCTCTTCAAAACGAGGACCCAACGCCACAGGATGGTTGGGAAATTCGCCTGACGAAGACCCCAACCATATGCAGGTGTGAGTACCGCAATTTTGATTAACTTTTTCGGTGGTGATCCCTATGAGGCAACGAGCCGTGCTCGGGGGGGGCCGACATGAATGGCGCGGTGCACAACGCAAACGAAAACGATTGAACTGAGTACGTAGGGAGACTGAGCGCGGATGAATCTGAGCGCGAGTGCGTCTGACTATGAATGAATCTGCGTGCGAGCGAGTCTACGTGCATGAATTCGAATACGACAAAGCATGGCGCCCTTGTACGTGATTGTCAACGGTTTGAGACTGACTGCCTTTGAGTACTCGTGACGCTGGGCGTGGCCGCCGCAAAGAGCTTCCCCGGGGCTCCCCGACGACATCGCCCGCGCGCCGCGACGCCAATGTCGGCGCGCCCCCCCGCGAGGATCGCGCCCGCTTCCTTCCCTTTGTTCACTCCCTCTTTGCCCGCGCACTCAAAAGTCCAAGGCTGCGGGCGCAGCGCAGCGCGGAGCCCCCGCGACGCGCGCAAGTCGCCCCTGAGGGGTCCCAGCGACGCACGCGGGCCCTCCGCTGCGCGGAGCAAAGAGAGCTAGCTGGCTGGCTGATAGCGGGCATGGCGCTTGCCGCTGGGCAGAGCGACGACGGGCGAGCGAGGCGCTGGGCAGAATGCAGCACGGAGCCCCCGCGACGAGCGCTGGTCGCTCCGGAAGGGCCCCAGCGACGCGCGCGGGTCGTCCGCTGCGCAGAGCAAAGAGAGCTGGACAGAACGCAGCGCGGAGTTCCTGCGACGCGCGCTGGTCGCCCCGAGAGAGCCCCAGCGACGCGCGCGGGTCGTCCGCGGGGACCTTCGGTGGAGCTCCCCATGGGGCCACGAAGCGCTGTACTGGGTGAGGGGGGGCGCATGCGGACTGCGCCGCGGGGGCCTTCGGTGGGGCTCCCTATGGGGCCACGAAGCGCTGAACTGGGTGAGGGAGACGCATGCCGACTGCGCCGCGGAAACCTTCGGTGGAGTTCCCTATAGGGGCCACGAGACGTGCGAGGGGCGTGCCGAAAGTGGGGCGCGGGACGCATGCGGGCGCACCCACTGGGACCTTCGGTGGAGCTCCCTATGGGGCCACGAAGCGTGCGAGGGGTGTGCCGAAATTGGCGCGCGGGACGCATGCGGGCACACCAACTGGGACCTTCGGTGGAACTCCCTATGGGGCCACGAAGCGTGCGAAGGGTGTGCCAAAATCGGCGTGCGTGACGCATGCGGGCACACCCGTTTGGACCTTCGGAGGAGCTCCCTATGGGGCCACGAAGCGTGTGAGGGGTGTGCCGAAATGGGTGTGCGGGACGCTTCGGTGGAGCTCCCCATGGGGCCACGAAACGTGCGAGGGGTGTGCCGGAACGGGTGTGCGGGACGCATGCGGGCACGCCCACTGGGACCTCCGGTGGAGCTCCCTATGGGGCCACGAAGCGTGCGAGGGGTGTGCCGAAATGGGTGTGCGGGACGCATGCGGGCACGCCCACTGGGACGGTAGGTGGAGCTCCCTATGGGGCCACGAGGCGTGCGAGGGGTGTGCCGAAATGGGTGTGCGGGACGCATGCGGGCACACCCGCTGGGACCTTCGGTGGAGTTCCCTATGGGGCCACGAAACGTGTGAGGGGTGTGCCGAAATGGGCGTGCGGGACGCATGCGGGCGCACCCGCTGGGGCCTTCGGCGGAGCCCCCATATGGGGCCACGAAGCGCGCGAGGGGTGTGCCGAAATGGGTGTGCGGGACGCATGCGGGCACACCCACTGGGACCTTCGGCGGGGCTTCCTATGGGGCCACGAAGCCTGTGAGGGGTGTGCCGAAATGGGTGATGATGACGATGATGATGATGACGATGATGATGGTGGGAGGAGGGAGGAGGAAGGAGGGGGAGGAGGAGGAGAGGAGGAAGGAGGAGACGCGGGCCACCGTCTCTTCAAAACAAGGACCCAACACCACAGGATGGTTGGGAACAAAACGCAGCGCACGTGGGCCAACTGGCTGCCGCGCGCGCGGCGGCCCACGCGCATCTTGCATGGGAAAAACCACGCGCGAAAGGCAATGGGCCGTCGCGCAAGCGCTGCGACATACGCGCGCCCTGTATGAACAAATTAGCCTGGCGAAGGACCCAACCATATGCAGTTGAGAGTACCGCAATTGTGAATATCTTCTTCGGTGGCGCTCCCTATGGGGCCACGAGCCGTATGAGGGGTGTGCCGAAATGCGTGGCAGTGTACACAACACGAACGAAGACGATAGGTCCGAATATGAAAGCTTGAGCGCGTGCGAGTCGGATCGCGAGCGAGTCTGATTATGAATGAATCTGCGCGCGATTGATTCTATTCGCATGAATGCGTGCATGGATACGCCCAGTGTAAATGTATGTATACGACTGTGAACAGTTTGGGTCTGCGTGACTCTCGGTACTCGTGACTCTGAGCGTCGCCTCTGCAGGGGGCTTCCCTGGAAACCCCGACGGCAGCGCCCGCGCGCCGCGACGCCCATGTCGGCACGCCACACACCTGGTGTGCGGGACGCATGCGGACGGCAGCACTGGGGCCTTCGGTGGAGCTCCCTGTGGGGCCACGAAACGTGTGAGGGGTGTGCCGAAATGGGTGTGCGGGACGCATGCGGACGGCAGCCATGGGGCCTTCGGTGGAGCTCCCTATGGGGCCACGAAACGTGTGAGGGGTGTGCCGAAATGGGTGTGCGGGACGCATGCGGACGGCAGCACTGGGGCCTTCGGTGGAGCTCCCTGTGGGGCCACGAAACGTGTGAGGGGTGTGCCGAAATGGGTGTGCGGGACGCATGCGGACGGCAGCATTGGGGCCTTCGGTGGAGCTCCCTGTGGGGCCACGAAACGTGTGAGGGGTGTGCCGAAATGGGTGTGCGGGACGCATGCGGACGGCAGCCACTGGGGCCTTCGGTGGAGCTCCCTATGGGGCCACGAAACGTGTGAGGGGTGTGCCGAAATGGGGGTGCGGGACGCATGCGGACGGCAGCACTGGGGCCTTCGGTGGAGCTCCCTGTGGGGCCACGAAACGTGTGAGGGGTGTGCCGAAATGGGTGCGCGGGACGCATGCGGACGGCAGCACATGGGGCCTTCGGTGGAGCTCCCTATGGGGCCACGAAACGTGTGAGGGGTGTGCCGAAATGGGTGTGCGGGACGCATGCGGAACGCGTGCGGACGGCAGCTGGGGCGCTTCGGGGGGCTCCCTATGGGGCCACGAAGCGTGTGAGGGGTGTGCGAAATGGGTGTGCGGGACGCATGCGGACGGCAGCACTGGGCCTTCGGTGGAGCTCCCTGTGGGGCCACGAAACGTGTGAGGGGTGTGCCGAAATGTGTGCGGGACGCGTGCGCACGGCGGACGGCAGCTGGGGCCTTCGGTGGAGCTCCCTGTGGGGCCACGAAACGTGTGAGGGGTGTGCCGAAATGGGTGTGCGGGACGCATGCGGACGGCAGCACTGGGGCCTTCGGTGGAGCTCCCTGTGGGGCCACGAAACGTGTGAGGGGTGTGCCGAAATGGGTGTGCGGGACGCATGCGGACGGCAGCCATGGGGCCTTCGGTGGAGCTCCCTATGGGGCCACGAAACGTGTGAGGGGTGTGCCGAAATGGGTGTGCGGGACGCATGCGGACGGCAGCACTGGGGCCTTCGGTGGAGCTCCCTGTGGGGCCACGAAACGTGTGAGGGGTGTGCCGAAATGGGTGTGCGGGACGCATGCGGACGGCAGCACTGGGGCCTTCGGTGGAGCTCCCTATGGGGCCACGAAACGTGTGAGGGGTGTGCCGAAATGGGTGTGCGGGACGCATGCGGACGGCAGCACTGGGGCCTTCGGTGGAGCTCCCTATGGGGCCACGAAACGTGTGAGGGGTGTGCCGAAATGGGTGTGCGGGACGCATGCGGACGGCAGCCATGGGGCCTCCGGTGGAGCTCCCTATGGGGCCACGAAACGTGTGAGGGGTGTGCCGAAATGGGTGTGCGGGGCGCATGCGGACGGCAGCGCTGGGGCCTTCGGTGGAGCTCCCTATGGGGCAACGAAACGTGTGAGGGGTGTGCCGAAATGGGTGTGCGGGACGCATGCGGACGGCAGGAGGAGAGGAGGAGGAGAGGAGGAGACGCGGGGCGCTGTCTCTTCAAAACGAGGACCCAACACCACAGGATGGTTGGGAAAAAACACGCGCGAGAGGCCAAGGCCGCCTCGCGCGCGGCGGCGCATCTTGCATAGAAAATGCACCATGCGAGAGTGGCCCAGGGCCGCCACGCGCGCGGCGGCCCACGCGCATCCTGCACGAAAAAAATTAGCCTGACGAGGGACCCAACCATATACAGGTGTGAGTACCGCAATAGTGATTCACTTTTTCGGTGGCGATCCCTATGAGGCAACGAACCGTGCTAGGGGTGTGCCGACATGAGTGGCGTGGTACACAACGCGAACGAAAACGATTGATCTGAGTACGTAGGGAGACTGAGCGCGGGTGAATCTGCGCGCGTGCGTCTGACTGTGAATGAATCTGCGTGCGAACGAGTCTACGTGCATGAATGCGAATATGACAAAGCGTGGCGCAATTGTGTATGAATGTCAATAGTTTGACAATGTCTGCCTCTGAGTACTCGTGACGCTGGGCGTGGCCGCCGCAAGGAGCTTCCCCGGGACTCCCCGACGGCATCGCCCGCGCGCCGCGACGCCAATGTCGGCGCGCCCACCGGCGAGGATCGCGCCCGCTTCCTCCCCTTCCTTTACTCCCTCTTTGCCCGCGCACTCAAAAGTCCAAGGTTGCGGGCGCAGCGCAGCGCGGAGTCCCCGCGACGCGCGCAGGTCGCCCCGGAGGGGTCCCAGCGACGCGCGCGGGTCGTCCACTGCGCGGAGCAAAAAGAGCTAGCTGGCTGGCTGATAGCGGGCAAGGCTCTTGCCGCTGGGCAGAGAGACGACGGGGCGCATGCGGGCACACCCACTGGGACCTTCGGTGGAGCTCCCTATGGGGCCACGGAACGTGTGAGGGGTGTGCCGAAATGGGTGTGCGGGACGCATGCGGGCACACCCACTGGGACCTTCGGTGGAGCTCCCTATGGGGCCACGAAACGTGTGAGGGGTGTGCCAAAATGAGTGTGCGGGACGCATGCGGGCACACCCACTGGGACCTTCGGTGGAGCTCCCTATGGGGCCACGAAACGTGTGAGGGGTGTGCCGAAATGGGTGTGCGGGACGCATGCGGGCACACCCACTGGGACCTTCGGTGGAGCTCCCTATGGGGCCACGAAACGTGTGAGGGGTGTGCCGAAATGGGTGTGCGGGGACGCATGCGGGCACACCCACTGGGACCTTCGGTGGAGCTCCCTATGGGGCCACGAAACGTGTGATGGGTGTGCCGAAATGGGTGTGCGGGACGCGTGCGGGCACACCCACTGGGACCTTCGGTGGAGCTCCCTATGGAGCCTCAAAGCGTGTGAGGGGTGTGCCGAAATGGGTGTGCGGGACGCATGCTGGCACACCCACTCGGACCTTCGGTGGAGCTCCCTATGGGACCACGAAACGTGTGAGGGGTGTGCCGAAATGGATGTGCGGGGCGCATGCGGGCACACCCATTGGGACCTTCGGTGGAGCTCCCTATGGGGCCACGAAGCGTGTGAAGGTTGTGCCGAAATGGGTGTGCGGGACGCATGCGGGCACACCCACTGGGACC